>JABUQX010050506.1:50000-60157 GCA_015478945.1 Trachelipus rathkii
GTTCCTTTGTGGGCATATTTTATTACACTCTATTAAAGATTTTGTAAACATTATTAATAAAAAATAAAAAATCTTTATATAAATGTATATATATTTAAAAAACATATTTATGTGAGGTTATTTATTTGAGTGACAAATCTTAGTAATACATAATATTAATAGAATAAATACTATTATCATATATTAATAATATATATAATATATTATATATATATTATATATATATAATTAATATATATATATATTATTATAATATATATTATATTAATAATATATATATTAATAATATATAATTTATATACGTATAATATACGTTCTTGTATATATATATACTTATTAATATTTATTATATTATTATTTTTCACGTAACTCATATTAAGAATTACCTCGGAACCTGAGATTATACGTTATATTTTATATTTTATATATTATATTAACCTTATTATTGGTACTTACGATTACTAATTGCTAAAATACATCAGGGATATTTTATTACTATAAATAAAAATACCTTATTGTTCTCGTTAGCCGTTAATTTATTTAAGAGAATTAATTTAATGATATAATCAATTTAAAACTCGAGAATATATATTTTTAAAGAAGTATGAATTACGTAGTTGCTTATATATATCTTATTATATTATATATATTACGGTATATTAATCATTATTATATTATATCTATATATTATATACTATAATATATATATTATATATTTATTATTATATATATGGATAACAACTTATTCCGGTTATTCGTTGTTTATACATTGAATCATTAGGTATTAGGTGGTTATGACTTCTAGTAGTTATTATGTTCTTTATTTACTTTTATATATTATTTCTAATGATTTGTAAAGTTATATTTGAATTTTTTTTTTACATTTCTTTAAATATATGTGTATTCTTTTCATGAATATTCCGGTTCCGGCCGGAATACCGGCCGGATTTTTTTTTGTGATTTCTTTCTCTCGAAGAGAGTACCTTTCAGTTTACGAATTGTTCCAGTGAGATAATGCACTTGTGCACATATAATTTGTCAGTGATACTCGATGAATAACCACACTATTATAGATAATATATAATGACTTAATTATTATATAGTTATAATGTATATTACCAAAATATATTATTTAATTAAAGTATATATTTATAATTTTTATGTCTATAAAACCTGTTAGTAGTCTTAGGTAAGTATGTTAGTATAGTCTGTATATATTTATATATTATACTCTCTATTTTGTATATTACTATTAGTATTATTATTTTATATAGGGTACTTATAATGTTATATATATTATATAATAAGTATTATTAAGTATTAAGTATATTTAATAATTATTTATATATGATATATAGGCTTACTATGGAACTATACTATATATATGAGTATATTTATAAGTTTATATAGTTATTATTATTTTATTTGGAATTTATATTATTGTTAATAAATTATATATGTTCTTTGTTGTATGTTGAAAGTCTATATTTATATACGTATATTATGTAGGTAAGTCTTTATACTGCACGTCTACATATATATATTTGGTATTTATTTATTATGAGTATTTGCCTATATGAGTGAATTATTTATATTAATTAATATTAATTTATCATTAGAAGGTCTAAATTTTATATTTATGGTATATTTACAATTTAGAAGGTGCTATATCTAGAGTGCTTTACGTTTAATTATATATTACGCTATTACTTGGTGCACTAGTTATTCTAGGAATATGAAGATAGTTAATAGTTAATTATATTTGGTTCTTGGCCGCGAACCGGAACTTGTCTGGAACGCCTAGGATAAATGTTCAGACCGTGACAACTATATATACCTTGTTCGATTCTAGCTTATACAACTCTATATTAATTCTATCTATTAAAGACTTGTCTGATATACAAATAGTGGGTATAGTCTCTCTAGAATTGTATCTGAGTCATCTTGTCATATCCATAGCTGTATGAGCTCTTAGTATATTACTGTAAGGTTTCCACTGTAAAAGCCGAGCTGCTAGCCACGTGTGAATAATATGACTTCGGAACAGCTTTGTAAATATTGAAATAATAATACATTACCATAGTCAGAGAATCAGGAATTTGTGATTACCTGGAAGACGGACGCAGGTCTGCTGCTCATCTGTAGGATATAACTATACTGGCATATTGCTATAACAGTTACTCCTTATCATTATAGTGAGGCGTATTATAACAGGGGTTAGGGGGAGTGCACATGTCATCCCACCTAAAGTCTTGGCAAATTAAAAAAAATATTATTGAACCTATATATATATTTTTGAGATCCCATAGATATAGACGTTTTAAGGAGTTTATTAGATGGAAAAACTGAAAATGTAATACAATCATCGATAGATATATGAGTAGTAATTATTAATTGCATATACGATTATAAATAGATATTTTTAATTATAATTAATAGTATATATAAATATTATTATATATATATATAATTTATATATTATATATTAATATAATATATATATATATATATAAATATATAATAATATTTATATATATATATATATATAATTAATATTTATATATTAAATTAATAATATTATATATATATATATATATATATTAATATTATATATATATTAGTATTATAATATAAGTTTATTTATATATAATACTAATATATATTTATATATATAATATCACTTAGCAATACAACTTGAGCCACCATACCTTAATGTAAATTACTACTGCCTACGTCAGGACTCTTTTATATACTTATTATGCTATTATCTTATATATTATGAATGAATAATATCGATATATTAGTTATCCTTAATATATAAAAGTTAACTGATATAAAAATTTTGGCAGGTACCAGTTTACCCGACAACATAATGTATTATTTAGTATAAAGATTAGTTGTTATATAAGCTAAAGTATTTATATTGTTATACCTGTACGCAGTATACCAAATTGGGTCCAACTTAATTACCCTATTGAAATCGAGGTTTAACAACGGTGCCTCATGTACTGTGACGTCTTTTATACGTGACGTTAAATAGATAAGATGCTAGTACAAACGGAGTAGCTTTCATGAGTAATAAAACTAGGATGCATATGTAATTGACGTCTGGTGTTAGCCCCGACCGTAGCTAGTATCGGGCTTACTTATAGGAAACGCAGCTTATTATAAAGTCTATATACGTTGAGTCATTCCAAGCATTGTTCTCATATATATAAAATACGAGTCATGAAATATTTTTTCTATGTTATTGCACTAGATACTTCTTACTGTGATTTGGAGGAGGAGAAATGAAGAAATAGACCCAATTTCAACACACTCCTATCGACATAAAAGGAGACTATAGCATAACAATATTGTATTTTAAATATTCTGCTGTCTAACGCGAGCCACATTTTTTCTATATGTATTATACTACCAATATAGTGTCTTTTCTATGTTACTGTAAATGAAGTAGACATATTGTATTTAACTTCATAAGAAATTTCTCATTCTTAAGAATATAATAATATTAATAATAAATTATTATAATATATAAATTATTATTTTTCTATTATGCATTTTATAATAACATAATGTTAAATTATTATATGTGAACATGCTTGTAGAAGATGTTGGTTTTGTATATTTCAGTTTTTTCCTTTTCTCTTCAAAGATTTAATATTTCTATTTTAAATAATATTATATAATAAGTATAATGTAAATATATATTATATTTTTAATTAATTATATAATTAATTTAAATATTACTGATAATAATATAATATTTTAGGAATTAACTATTATGCCTAGATAATAGTATTTTATATTATCCACCAGTGATTCCTGGATTAGTAGAATGACCATGAATATGATTGAGATGGTCAACATTAAAATTGATATTGAATAAGTTAGACAGTTCGAGAATGCGCGAGTAGCTATTCTTTAACTAAATAAAAGAGCTTTGAGTTTACCACGCTAGCAGTGTTACTAGGAATCTTATTTATTAATATTTAAATTAAATCATTGTTATTTTGTAAGGTCTAGCAATGTGGCATCTACTCAATAGTTATTATATCCTCAGACCTTGACTCCAATCATCGATTTCGTATTCCAATTAGATAATATTTTATAATCACATTAGATTTATTACACTATATAATTTAAAGTTGATACTATTAGAGGTCTTATCTCTGTGACTAGCCTGTGAGAGCGCGGGAGTTTATAGCTGGTTCATATAGTACTACAGAGAGCCTCCCATCTACTTAGATTATGGTCGATGTGTATATTATCAGTATAGATGATGTGCATATATTTTCTCCATAATTATAATTAATAAATACTAATATTTACGGTAGTTGTGATGAGTATAATCTTACCTGAGATGCGAGGAGCTCAAGCGTAGGAGAGATCATGTATCATATTTGAGTAGATCTATTTCCTATTGTTATATATTGGGGAAGACTCAATGCTAGGTAGAGCCCTAGAGAACAGCGTGTAGAACTATAATATAAAAGAATATGCCTAATGAGAAGTACAGACCGGATTGGCTATACAGATCAGAATACACCTAGCTCGTCGAGTATACTCATAAGGATTAACTACCGACAGATAAGCATAGTCACCTCCATGTACGGATCTTAGTGTTATACCCCTAATAAATACTGAGAAGATTAAATAATCATCACTATATCTCATTCGATTTCGTGAATTGAGGTTCGTATGTGTTATTCCATACATATATACTAATATATACTTTAGTTAATGTATAGTTTAATATAAATTATGCTATCTATATTTAGAGGTATATATATATATGCTTTATAAGATAAATATATTATAAATAATCTTAATTATAAAACTAATAATATAATTATAATTAATATTTATTAACTAATATTAATATTAAATTGAAGATTTAATATATATATAAAATTATGTTCTTTATTATATAATAAATAATAATTAAATGTATATATTTATGAATAAGAATAATTATAAAAAGAATAATTATAAATATAATATATAAGAAGAGTAATAATAAAATAATTAAACTATCAGAGTCATACCCCTGTACATTTCATTTTAAAAGATTATAAAGAATACTAAGATGGATATTTATCAGAGTTGTATGAAAGTTATTGTTAATTCCATATTTATAATAAGTTACACGTAAATTAAAGAGTATATAATAGCATAGTAGTATAGAGTATAAGGTATCATTTTATCATAGTATAATTATGTCTTCATATATATACTATTTTCTTAATTATTATTTATAATATACATATCTATAACAATGTTAAATGCATTTTAAATAATCATAATACGAGAGTAAAATTTTATTATTATCATAATGAAAATAGACATTTTAGTAAAAATGAGTAGATAGTTATCTATGAACAGGTATATAGGCGTAATCTATGCCTGAACTATTATAGGGAAAAGATCGTACATAACACTAGTTATATATTCCAAGCAAACCCATATACATACATTATCATATTAATGATTGGAGGATTATATAATAAATAACTCGAGCTTCGTCTAATTATAATTTTATAAAAAAATAATAAACAACATATATTTTTTAAAACATATGACTCAAATGGCATCCAATAAATTATTGTATTTTTGTTTTGTTGTTTATATATTATTATATAAATATCTTATATATTTATCATAATATAACTTACAAATTGTTCCCTTTTTGTTTAAGGTGTTATATTTAAGATGACCTTATAAATATATAGTAATTATCAAATATAAATAAAAAGATGATTTCAAACATGAAATATATAATAAAAAAAAAAATGAGATAATATAGTAGATGTTTATGTTCTTCCAATAAAAGTATATATTATAATTTATAAAACTTGAGGTAGCTAATATTAAATTATTTACATTTCAAATACAAAGTTGTGATTAATGTAATATATTATTAAAATAAAAATACCATATTATAAAGATAATTATTAATATTGTTATAATTTCATGTAGATATTTTTGAAATGATGTAATTTCTTTGAGCGCACACACATTAGTTTATTACATTGATATCTCATTTTCTCGAAAGCTATAATAAAGTCATTGTATATCTTCCATAATAATATTGCGTATCATCATAAATTTGCAGTACAATAATAATGGTATTATTTTAACTGTATTATTAAAATATTATAAAAAAATTGCATAAAAATCGCAATTATATATTAGTTTATTTTCATTTTAATTATGTACTCATAATAGTCATTAGTATTACGCAACTAAAGTAAGTATTGTTAAGTATAAATAATATATATTATATTGTTATATTTAATATATAATCTATAAAACTATAATATATATTATGTAAATACTATATATAATATAGAGGGTGTAGTATATTTCTCATTTAAGCCAGAATCGAGAAATACATAGTGTTGATTGAGTAAATTAATAACATAGTAAGACAGCGATACGCTATACATTATGAACGATAAGCTAGATCTATACCATGCGAAGAATCACCGTCGTATATCACTAACTACGTCACACTGTTACAGTAAATATATTAATATCTTGAATATAAATATCATTAAATATGTTTGTTTAATATTATAGTTGATATATATATCGAGAGTATTGAATATACACGCCAGAGATATAACACTATATATATAACGTGGATTATTTATGAATATTTGTGGCTTCTATTCCTTATTGGATGATATATTACATTTATTATAGTTTATAATAAAAAAATTATCTAACATTAAGTTATAGTCAATTTTAGGACGCCTCAATTCGAGCGGTCTCCAGAGCTCCTTCGTACAATCATAAACACACCTGACTATAATTCAATACAGATTTTCAATCAACGATTGAGCTATGTATATATATCGCATGCGCGAAATGGCTCACTAGTTTTGTAATTCTCAATCAAATAATGTTATTTCACACTGATGTAACTTTTTAGGAGTTGTATTCAAATTTGAGTTTCCATTTTCTGTACAATACCTCTCTCTCTCTCAAGTTTATATATAAATTTTAATTACGTCGTTTTTATATCAGAATAATATTCCTTAGATACGTTTATTCTAGTATATGACTGCAGCCACTCAGAATGGTAATCAGTGACGTGGTATTCTTCCGGCAGGAAAAATCACGCCTATCATTCCTGTTATTGCATTTCTTCGGGATCTAAGTATATTCATTATTGTTGATACATTTGATGATTCGTATCCTTATCATAACACTTAGAAGGTATAAAGACTCAGTAAGGTTAAGGTGAGGTAGCTAGGTTCTTCACCTTATTATACTCTGAATAAGTAGACATACATATAACATTTTATTTTGTTATGTTACTATTCTCTACATGTATCAAGAGTGCGGATCTTTTATTCTCTGTTTTCTCTACTCAATTATTAGCCCTCGTTTCAAATTGGATTAAATCATAATTATTTTATATAAAGTAATATATATTAATATCTCTCTCTCTATACGTATTATTTTTCATTTTTTCAGTAATATTATTATAGTATGTATCGTTAGTCTTGCTAACTTCCTGTCGCTTACTCTAGAGGGCATTTGTGAATCTCTGGGAGTTAAACACTAGTTTTACCACACTCGTCTCTCAGCTTTGCATCTAGGGCTGATAAATCTAGACGATCATATATTACATATACTTCTCTGGTATTGCTTAGTAAGATCAGTGTGTCTCTCCATCTGCGACGACAGCTCCGCTCCGCAATAAACAGTACAAATTTTTTACGACCCTCTCAGACTTCACGAGTACTACGGTCGTACATTACCGTTAGGATCATTAATAAAGTCATAATATTTGGAGATTTTCGCAACTATACTCGAGAACTCCGACCGAGGTCACTCCAGACTTTCCAGTGCCTCGCAGCAGTCTCTATTACAAAAAATTTCGCGTGTACTTCTGAGCTCAGCTTAGTTGACTTACAAAGTTAGCAGCAATACAAACATTTTTATGTTGTTTTCAACATTTTTTGTTATAATACGACCAAATTAAACCTGGAAATATAATAGTAAAATATACCCGTACTTGTTTTCGCAGCAATAATATATGAATCTATATTCATTATCCATAAATGATAATATACTTAAATAATGAGAGAGTAAAAGGTGTAAGCAGATATAACGCGAGAGCCGCATTAAATTTCCTCTACCCCACATATCGAGTATTTGACATTTCACATGAATTTTTATTTGCGTTATAAGCGGATTAGATATTATACTACATTATATGATGTAGATGAGACTAAATATGTTACCTTCCAAACTCTATTCTGTAAGCAAGTATTGATTTCAGACTCGTTGGAATATGTAAGTTGGTACATTACATGGGAGAAATATAAACGAAGCTTAAGTTTACCACCTTTATATGCTTTCACGAACAAACATCATAAGGTAAAGGCTTATGTACAAGTGATGATAATTAACGTTTTTGGTAATTGTATTAATCCAATATTATTGAAAAAGATGGTAAACTAAGATTATTATCCTCAGAAAATTACTTGTTTTGCCAAGACGTAGTAGATATCCTCTTAAGTGCAAATTAAATGAAAGCTAGTTAGGCTAAATGCCTGCTTAATAATAAATAGTAAGTAAGATAACTTCAATAAGTGTGACATAGAATTAAAAACGTAAAACCCGAAATGAATAAGATTTTATCAAAATCCTTGCTAAAACCGATTATACGCACATCTTGCAATTAGTATATAATTTTTTTTTAAGACGTTTTGGACAACAATTACTATTATGACATGATTAACTAAAAAGGTTAAAATAAACATTTATTATTATATAGTATTGAACACTCTCCCTATGTGATGAAATTTCTTTTAATATATATTTTAAATATGCACACATACAAAGCTCTATTATAAGAAAGAATTATCAAGGAAATAGAGATAATTAGTCAGAAATCTATGTGCACTCATTTACCTATTAATTTCTTGTGTATGATTCAAATAATTTTTATAACTTTAAATGTATTCAATAATGTAACGTGTGTATGGCTTTTGTGGCTCTTATTGGTACAACTGGTGCGATAATTGGAAAATAGAAGTCCTTATGCTTCAGACAGAGGTAGGCGGACCTATCAAATAGGATTTTGTCTAAACTCTAAGAAGTTGTGGAGATCCTAATCAAATGTAGTTGTCAAGAGTCTGAAGAATAGTAAAACATCTTTGAGGAAATACGCCTTGACCAGCTAAATTGAGATTCTTCAATTGGTTACTTCACTCGGCGTATGATAATGTGATACAAAGTGTAGTATTATTTTGCAACACTCTTGCAGAATTCGGTCAGGGAATTCCAGCTGTCCACGGACGGAATTTTTTTTGTCACCAAAAATCTTTCCGGCACGTAGGTAGTGTGAGCAGCGAGGATCGATATTTACAGGAAAAAAATATGGCAGAATCATAACTCTCCGAAGTCTCGTACGAATAAGTAAATATAGTAGGTATATGATATACTAAACTCTCACCAATATATTAATGAGGTATATATATATTGCAGAAGACTTTATTAATTATAGTAGTATTTTATATTATATTACATTTTTATATATTAAATCATAATATATATATGTTAATATATTAATTAAATTATTATACTATAAATGATTATTATTATCTGACTAACAAATTTAATTCACTTTAACATTTATTAATCATCCGCAGGTATGTGTAAATTATCACTCACCATCACGCGTGAAATCTATAGTCATAATATGATCATATATAAATTAATTATGATAAAAGATAGCGTAGTGCGCGTAGTCGACAATAGGACACTGGAAGATTCAACATAGAAGTATTGATCGAAGTCCTTTCAGAAGATTGTAGTCCAGATGGTGGATTGGATGAAATGAAAATGCGTGATACATGTTACGAGTATATATATACTACGGTAATATATATATATATATTTCAGCATCCTTATTATAATAATATATTATATATGATTATTGTTGTAGTCGAATATATAATATATTATTATTCTATATATATTATTATTTATATAATTATTTCATTTATAAATTTATAAAATACAAATGATTTTAACAAATTATTATATACAGTTTATATAATATACTATATTTCAGATTTCATAATAATAATAATAATATAATAATAATATATATAATAATAATATAATAATAATAT
>JABUQX010050507.1:0-2500 GCA_015478945.1 Trachelipus rathkii
TGAATAATCTTATGGGCGTGTTAGGTGTGAGAAGTGAAAAATGAATGAGCATGTTAGGAAGCTGTGTGGTGTGAGAGTATATTAAGAAGGTTTGGTAATATGGAAGAGATTGATGATGGTTGGTTAAGTGGATGTATAGAGGTGAGTGTGTTGTGAATCGACCGGCTTGGATAATTAAGGAAAAATGGATTGAGATGGTGTGTCTGAAGGAAAGAATTGTGAATTTGGTTCAAGTGAGAAGAATGGTTCATAGTAGTAATGAATGGTAGCTTTGTGAGGAGGACATAATTGTAGGATTGGGACATGGAATGAACCCTAACGTGAACGAGACACCATATTCTCGGGTCTGTCGTAGGGTTGTGAGACCCTAGGTTGGATTTTTGTCTGTGAAGGACTCGAACTTATTAAGGATCATGTTTTTCTATTAAACTTGTTTCCCGTATATATTACGAACTCTACAATCATCTGGGGACATATAGAGAGAATAAAGAAGGAATAATGAAAATAGCTGAAACTATTTATTGTCATTATAATATGCTTCAATTTCACTACAACCAAAATGGTTTAAATTTTAATAGCCCATTTCATTGTAATATAACATATTATGGAAAACAGTTTATAGTTGTCATTTGACATTTTTGGTTAAAATTTCGTTTCAAACTTTTATAGAAGTTTCACGAAAATTGTTGGTGGTCGTTTTTTAACTTTTTTTCATAGACGATTCTGATCAATATGGAATCTAAAGGCATATTTTTTATATATATTTTTTAAAAAAATAATTTATATATATATATAATATATATATATATATATATATATATATATATATATATATATATAATATATAAATATTTTTTTATATATATATATATATATATATATATTATATATATATATATATATATATATATATATAAAATATGAAAAAGGCATCAATTTTCATACATAGCTATGCGAAAAAGGCATCAATTTTCAACCAATTAAAGCATCTGTTACATTCGTTGGGCGGAGCTTATAGCTAAAACTTGTGACGTCTTAGTCAATGTGCAATCTCTCTCTCTACGGAATAACCGTCTTTTGTGACGTATGTGGTTTCCAATTTTTCCTATTAATTGAGCATACTAGTTGATTTTTTTTTATACTATGTTCAAACCTAAAAAATGTTCAAAAAATTCTCCATTTCATTATACTTGATGTTGATAACTGGCTTGTGCTTTTTTATTAAGAGGGACTCAGCCAGCCTCAATTCAAAGAAATTTCCTGCACGGTGTAGAATGTCAAAATTAGAAATATCGAGATTGGGTTTGGGGGTTCCATGTTCGTTTTTCAAGTGCTCAAAGATCTTACTGGGCCTGTATCTATGTTGTGAGACACGGAGTTTGAGAGAATTAGTGGTATACCCGATGTAAGAGGCATTACAGCCATCTTTATTACAATGAAATTGGTATACCACATGATTCACATTCTCCTTAGTCCCACTAGCTCTTTCAGAAAACATAGAAGAAAGTTTCCATGGCTTGTAATAACATTTAAGTTTTATCTCTTTAGTGTTAGATTTGGACTTGATGTGGTATTGAATTATTTTGTTTAACCTGGTATTTTCATAATTAAATTATTATTATTATTATTATTATTATTATTATTATTATTATTATTATTATTATTATTATTATTATTATTATTATTTTTATTATTATTATTATTATTATTATTATTATTATTATTATTATTATTATTATTATTATTATTATTATTATTATTATTATTATTATTATTATTATTATTATTATTATTATTAATACTACCACAAATTATTAACACTACCATTATTATCATTAACACTAGTTTTATCACTAATTATATTATTATTACTATTAGTAGAATGTAGAGTGAATCTTAATCTCTTTCAACCATTGAGCAGCCCTCTTCTCGAGCCATGAAAAGGAAGAAGATTCGGATAGGCGTCATGACTACACAGTTTAAACCTAAATAGATCATAAATTTTTTTCATCATCTTATAATTTTGCTATTAATACGAATACTAACTTTCCAAATTTTCAAAGGTTCATTATCTCAAATTTTTATAGCTTCACCGAAGAAATCAAAGTTATTTTAATTGTAAAAGTACTGCACTGATAAAGTCTGCAGTGTATATCCATTATATCCTTTTCTAATTTCCTTAATTTGATTTGCACACTTTCGAAGGTTTGTATATTCACGCGTCTTTGATTTGGAGTTTCTTTTTCAAATTCTCGTTGACTTAGTAATTTTTTTTCCACTAGAAAAGAATGACGTTTGGGAATAAAATCTTTTGGCAAAGTTATATACCAATAACTTTCAATATTTGTTGCGAAACGGCAAACGATTCACCCTAATTTAAAAGAAATGAAAGGGAAAATTCAGAGGGAATTAAAAGATCTCCACTTCACTCTAGCATTTTCCTTATATTGTCCATCTGAAATTGAATTTGGGGCTTCAATCTGGTTCGTTTCTAATTTTC
>JABUQX010050507.1:7500-12500 GCA_015478945.1 Trachelipus rathkii
TGGAGGAGACAGTGTGTAAGAGGGAGTTTAGGAGGGGTATGGAGGATAGGTGGAGAGAAGTGAGAGGGACGGGAATTGGGGAGGTGGAGGGGGAGTGGATGAGATTTAAAGAGGCAGTATGTGAAGAGGCTAGAGGGGCATGTGGAGTAAAAAGGGTGGGTGTAAGCAGAAGGAAAGGGAGTGAATGGTGGAATGAGGAGGTGAAGGAGGTGGTGAAAAGGAAAAAGGAGGCTTATGTGAAATGGTTGGGAAGTAGGAGAGAGGAAAGCTGGGAGGAATATAGAAGGGTTAGAGTGGAAGCAAAGAGGGCGGTGGAGAGGGCGAAGAGAAGAGCAAAAGATGAGTGGTGTAGAAAGGTGACGGAAGATTTTGAATCGGGAAGCAAGATGTTCTGGAAAGAAGTAAATAAAAAAAGGAAGAAGAAGGAGGGGTTGGGGGAGAGGATTAAGGGAGGAGAGGGGGGGGGGAGGGGGGGAGAGGGGAGGGGGGGGGGAAGGGGGGGGGGGAGTATTTTAGTGGATTATTAAATGAGGTGGGTGGGGGAGGGGAGGAAGATTTGCAAGAGGTGAGGATGGGGAGTGAATTGGGGAGGGAGGGGGAGGATGAAATACAAATGGAGGAAATTATTAGGGCTTTGAATAAAGGAAAAAAAGGGAAGTCCGCAGGTCTGGATGGTGTGAGAATGGAAATGTTGCAGAAGGGAGGTATAGGGGTGGAGGAATGGTTGTATAGGTTATACAATATATGTTGGAGGAGTGGTGTGGTATCACAGGAGTGGGAGGGTGGATGTTTGGTGCCCCTGTATAAGGGGAAAGGGGATAGGATGGAATGTGGGAATTATAGAGGCATATGTCTATTAAGTGTGGTAGGGAAAGTGTATGGTAGAATCCTGATTGAGAGAGTGAGAGGGTTAACGGAGGGGAGAATGGGGGAAGAACAAGGAGGATTTAGGATGGGAAGGGGGTGTGTGGATCAAGTGTTCACACTAAAGATGCTTGTGGAGAAAAGTATAGAGAGGAAAGGGAAAGTGTATGGGTGTTTTTTAGATTTAGAGAAAGCATATGATAGAGTGAATAGGGGTGAATTGTGGAGGGTGTTGGAGGAAAATGGAGTGGGGGGTAAACTAGGTAAAGGTATTAGGGCCTTTTATAGGAATAGTAGAATGTGTGTGAGAGTGTTAGGAGGGGAGAGTGAGATGTTTGGGGTGGTGAGAGGACTGAGGCAGGGGTGTGTAATGTCGCCGTGGCTATTCAATTTGTTTATGGAGAGTGTTTGCAGAGGAATGGTGAGGGAGGGGAGGGGGGTGGAATTGACAAATGGGAATGATAGAAGGGAAGTGAACATGATACTGTTTGCGGATGATACTGCCCTAGTGGCGAAGAACGCGGAAGAATTGAGGTATTTGGTGAGGGAGATTGAGAGAGTGCGTGGTCAAAAGGGGCTTAAAATAAATCCTGGTAAGAGTAAAGTGTTAGTGTTTGAGGAGGAGGAAAGAGAGGAGGGGGAGGGGTTAGAGGTTCGAGTGGGGGGTGTAGTTTTGGAAGAAGTAAAGATGTTTAGATATTTAGGGATGGATTTGGGTAAGGGGGGAGGGATGAAGGAGGAGATAGAACATAGAGTAGGAGAAGGAATGAGAGCTTTGAGTGGTCTGAGAGAAATATGGAAAGGGGGGGATTTATCACAGAAAGTTAAGATAAGTATGTTTGAAAAAATTTGTGTACCAGCGGTGTTGTATGGGTGTGAAACGTGGGGGCTGAATGCCAGGTCCAGGAAGAAGTTGGAAGTATTTGAGATGAAGGGGTTGAGAGCGGTTTGTGGGGTTAGTAGAAGGGAGAGGATTAGGAATAGGGTGGTGAGGGAGAGATGTGATTGGAGGAATGGGTTGGTGGGAAGAGCGGAGAAAGGAATGTTAAGATGGTATGGGCATTTGGTGAGAATGGAGGAACAGAGAGTGGTTAGGAGAGTTTGGGAGGCGGAGGGATAGGAAGGAGAGGAAGGGGGAGACCAAGAAGGAGGTGGATGGATGGAATAAAGGAGATGCTGGAGGAGGGAGGGATGAGGGAGGAAGAGGGTAGGGTGTTGGCGAGGGATAGAGTGGGGTGGAGGAGGTGGGTGAGGGCGAGATGAGGGGAGGTGTGAATGAGAGAGGCTGTACGTACCACTACCCCGCTCAAGCGGGAAAGAGTGAAAGCATAATAAATAAATAAATAAATAAAATATATATATATAAATATATAATATATAAACTTTTAATATAATTATAATTATTAATAATGTAAAATAAAAAAATAAAATATAATATATAAATATATATATATATATATATATATATATATATATATATATATATATATATATATATACATATATATATATGAGTTATGAAACGAGCAAAATTTTATTAAAATATTAAATCGTGACTAAATTTTAAAGGAAATTAAATTGGAAAATTAATAAAGTGAATTTATTTCAAATCTCCATTGAATTTCAATGCAATTTTCACTTCATTTTCGATAAAAAAAAAAAAAAAAAAATATCGATCAAAATTCATTAAAACATCGATCAAGAGCGCGGGCGTAGGGTGAGGAAAACTTAAACCCTGTGAAGAAGGGGTGGGGTGAGGGAGCTCTGAATGATCACCATCATTCGACCAACTATAAAGAAAAATAAAAAAAATAAAAGAAAATATGTGGTCATAGATTATGATTGCAAATTTTATCCTTCCCTCCCTCTTACCCCCCCAAAAAAGGCATCTATCTTTCTGGATGCCTTTGCGAATACTGATTATAATGTGTTCGTTAGACAAATATTAACATATATATATATATATATATATATATATATATATATATATATATAATATATATATATATATATATATATATATATATATAATATTATATATATATATATTATATATATATATTATATTAGTCGCGATTTATCTATATTATATATATATATATAATATATATATATATATATAAATATATTATATATATATATATATATATATATAATATATATAATATATATTATAAATATATATATATATATTATATATATATTATTATTGGTTGACTTAAATAATTAAATATATTATATTATATATAATATATATATATAATATATATATATTAATATTTATATATATATATATATATATAATATTAATAAATATTATATATATATATATATATATATATATATATAATATATATATATATATTTATCTTATATTATAATTATAATATATATATATATTATATATATATATTATTATATATATTATATATATATATATATATATATATATAATAATATATATATATATATATGTGTGTGTGTGTGTGTGTGTGTGTGTGTGACTGTGGGTAGGTGTGCATGCGCGTGTGTAGTGGTGTGTATGTGATAGATAGTTTTGAATATTGTAAATTTTATAATCCATATATCATTTTTAACTATATATCAATATTATCCATCTAATATTTGAAGATTACTGATAAACCTTTAATTTTTACTTTATTTTGCAAGTTTATAATAATTATATACTATAGATAATATTTTACATTAAAATTTCTCTTATTAACATCTCATTTATTAACCCTATATCAATATTATGTCTGTAATATTTGAAGGTCTCTGATAACCTTATAATCATTGTTTTTTTTTCTTCACGTTTTTTGTACTGCTTGTATATCATAGATTACGTTTAAAAAAAAACACTACCTACTAAAACTTTTCGAATATCAGTTCTTTAAAATATAAAATTTTGACTAAAAATTTCAATCTTCTTTCTTTTATTCCTAATATTCACAAAATATTTTCTTTTGTAAACATTAATTTTATTATTTAGATACATTTTCTTTTACATCTTTTAAGGTATAGCTTTAAAAAATTTACATCCCATTTTCTAAACGCTGCACTTCAACATTTATATTTTAATATATTTTATTTTTACTTGTAAAATATTTATTAATTTTAAATTACATAGTATTAGAAACATAAGATATCACATTACTGGATTTAATGACAGGATGAATTTAGTAATGATAAATTCAGTAATATTACTAGATATAATTTAATGTACTATATTACAGTACAGCATGAATTCAAAGAACATTTTAAATTTTAATGCAATTTTTTTAAACTTTAATTTAATGATAAAGTAATTGCTTACTTAATTTATACTAATAAATTTAAAGTATCAAAGTACTATAAAAGAAAAGTTACAATAATGATAATAATAATAATAATAATAATAATATAATAGATAAATAGATAATATAATAATAATAATAATAATAGCATAATAATAATAATAAGTAATAATAAGTAAATAATAATAATATAATAATAATAATATAATAACATAATAATAATAATAATAATATATAATAAGTACATAATAAAAATAATAATAATAATAATAATAAAAAAAATAATAATAATAATAATAATAATAATAATAATAATAATAATAATAATAATAATAATAATAATAATAATATAATAAATTAATAATAATAATATAATAATAAGTAATAAATAATAAATAAATAATAATAATCAATAATAATAATAATAATAATGACAAATGATAATGATAATAATGAAAATAATAATAACATCATAAATAATAATATATAATAATAATAATAATATAATAATACTATAAATAATAATAATAATTAATAAATAATAGATAATAATAATATAATGATAAAATTAATAATAATTAATGAATAATAATAAATGAATAATAATAATAATAGTTATGAATATTATATAATAGTGTGGTGAGTATTATAGGAGGTAGTAAGTAATAATTATTATTACTGAATTATTGTTGGGTATAGTGATGAGATAATGTTCGGTCGAATATAATAATGAATAATAAGATAATAAAAATAATATAATAATAATGAATAATAATAATAATAATAATAATAATAATAATAATAATAATAATAATAATAATAATAATAATAATAATAATA
>JABUQX010050507.1:20000-31910 GCA_015478945.1 Trachelipus rathkii
GGACACCTGAGAGGAGAAATGAGCAGGATGAGTAATGCCAGAAATCGTCACAAGTTAAGTTAGAGGAAAACTAGATGCCGAGAAATTGGCCTTTTCAGTTAGCAGAATAAGGCAAACAGAACCATCAAGATCGATAAAGAGGAAGAAAGGCAGAGGTTTAGCGAGAAGTTTACTAGAGTTTAGAGATGTTATTGGCAAGTGAACCAGAAAAGATTGTCAGTAGAGAAACCAAGGCAGGTTGATATCATATATTATAATATATATGAATATATATATATAATATATAGGTATATAATGAATAATAATTTATAAATTTTATATATAATATTATATAGCGTAGTAGTATATGAATCTATATATATAGTTATATATATTATATATATATATATATATAAATTGGGAGAAGAAAATATCTACTTTATACCAAAGTCTTCTGTAATTACAGTGTAAGATTCTAATCTATTAATTAGGTAGTATGTAAATAGTTAGTATTCGGTATATTATGATACCTATATATGGTGTTGAGGTCTTTGTATATATAATCATATATATTATATGGATTGAGTATTTGTGTTTATGTATATTTGTGTAGGGTATACGGTCGCTTTGTTATTTTGTTGCGTATCATTTGGCTGTTTAGGGCATATATTATTTATCGCTTGCTATTGATTATGTACGTCATGTGTTGGTGATACATGATATGCAATGTGTGTCAACATCAAAATCTTGAATGTATATTATTTTGTGGGGATTCAGATTACTGTTGTGATGAACTAATGATGAGTTATTTGATGAAGAGGAAATTGGTTTGTACGTCAAATGAGCTTTAAATTGATGGAGTTTGTTAGATTTCATTGACAAAGACGTGATCATGGTAAGTATTACTCGATAATGGTAGAATTCTTGGCTTCTTCTAATTGTGATGATGCCTGGGAGCTTAGCACAGACTTGGGGTCTACGCAAAAGTTATGTGTCTGTGCAACCGCCCGCTCTACGGATTAGGGTTAGTGCATTCTGTTTTTATGGCGAGCTAGCTTTCAGCTCAGCCGAAAGGCGTTGTTTTATACTTTAACACGCGTATTGTGTTCACTAGCTGACTGCTCGCTATGGGCCTGAAGGAGGGTCGTTTCGTCCATCGGTCTGCGAGTCATATGGTCGGCATGCGAGCCTCGTTCACTTTTGCAGACGCGATCAATTAGATTCTGTCGTTACGGCGACCGGCTCTCTTCTTTATGTATTTTTCTCAACATACGCACGGCTATCATTGGATTATAGCTGGTGTTAGCGCTGCATTTCATGTGCAGTCCGGACACTCGTGACTATTTTACCTTGTAGGTCCAGTTGTGGTCGGTTTTAAATATTTGATATTATGTTATATTACTAGATTGTTTATTTAATAGTCATACTATTTTTGTGTACATTTTGAGTTCTATATTGTAGTTTGGTTATTATAATGGAATATTATTTAGTGTACTGGTAGTAGTGGCTGCTTGCGTCGGGTGTATTACTTGTTACTTTATTATATGAGTATTGTGGAGTTTACATATATCTGGGTCGTTTTACAGGGGTACGTGTGCGTTCTGGGGAGTAGTCTAGGGTGGGGTGTAGTTATGGTTATACTAGGTAGGTTTTATATATTGATGATTAATATGGGTGGATTGGTGGTTTTTATAATTGATTGTATGTAATTAGATTTCGTGTAGTTTGATGGTGGGTTAGTATATGCTGCGACGGCGTAGGTTGGCGCGGTTTTTGGATAATGATTATAAGTATAACGTAATTGAATTTAGGGGCATGTGCATTACATTTTTCGTGGTAGAGAGGCAATCAAGTTTCACTTATGTATAATAGGGAAGAGAATATAATTAAAGATATAAGTGTGTTTATTATTGTGTGATGATTAGATTGTTGTTTACTGATGCTACGATGCGCCGGTCTGGACTTGTATGAGTGTTGGCACTTCTGTTTTTGCTACGTGTATTGTGCGCGGGCTGCGGTTTCGTGAAAAAATGATAGATATCTCTGTAGAAGTTTAGTTTGTTTCAAGATAGAAATAGTTTAGTTCGTTGATGTTGATTTGCATCCATTACTTATTGAATGATTGTCATACATGCTACTGAGGTCTGGGTGTCCTGGTGATTCTAATGTTCCTTTTTTTTTTTTTTTAGAATTTTGCAACTAGCAAGATGTGGCTGGCTCTAGTAGTAATTTTGGAGTGTGCAGACATAAATTTAAGTCATAGCACTGAAGGTTAGTTTCGTTTAGCACTTTTTGCAGAGTTAAGAACAAATTTGATGGATCAAGATTATGTTTAGTCATTAGTTTATATTACAACTAATTGAATGTGTGAATACTTCTTACTATATTTAATAATTTGAGAGTATATATATATCTTATGAGACTGTGGGCTTGTCGTACGTGTGTTAGTCAGTTAGGTGTATCGATGTAGTATGTGGTTATGTACTTAAGGGTTCACGGTAGTGTCTAGAGCTGCGAATGTTGGCTGATTTTGGACTAGTAAGATCGTGTTTCTTAAGCTGGACGGCTATCAATAGTCGCTTATGTTTAGTTGGCGGTCTGGGTTTTGTATAAGTCGTGGATGAGGTAATTTTTCATGTACATATTCAGTTGGTGTGTGTGGAGTTAGTATTAGGGTATGTAGCTGTAAGTATAGTATGGAGTGTTGTGATAGTATGCCGTAGGTGTCGTTATTTGCTAGCGACGATATCTTCTATGTAGTGTTCGTATTTGTGTAGGCTCCGATATTGATTAGATATTTATAGACTAGGGTATTACTGATGGTAATGTTGGTGATTCTATTATAACTCACTAGTGTTACGTTTAAGGCGCGGGCTTGTGCAGGGGTGATTCATAATCCGGGTCGGTTAGTATGTGTTTAATATATGATGTCTTGAGTGGGTATTGTCTATAATTTATATAGTAGGGTATATATTTTATAGATATATAGTATTAATACGTGTACGGGATGTTAGGCGACTATTTCCGCGTGTTAGTTAGTTTCTTTAGTTATAGTATGTGTTCTATGAATTAGTAGTGTAGGTATGTGATAGGTGATAGTGAGTTGTATATTATTGTGCGTATTTATGTATATTATAATTATAGTATAGCTATAGTATATAGTATAGGTAGCTAATATATATATATATGTCATGTATGTAGGTAGTGTATGTTAGTCGTAGTGTATGTACTGTATGTTGTTAATGTTGTATGGTATGTATGTAATGTATGTAGTTATGTATGCATGGATGTATGTATGGTTTAATGTAGAGAATGTTATGTATGGATATGGCTATGCTATGTCTGGTATGTAGATGGTCAATGTCATGTATGTACTGTATGTATGGAAGTTATGTAAATGTATGTGTTGATAATTGTTATGTAGTAGTGTTATTGTAATGTCTGTGATGGTATGTAAATGGTAATGTTATGTATGCAATATTGTATTGTATGTATGTCTGTAAGGAATATTAGCGTACAAGGATGTATGTCAAGTGTGTTTGTGTGTGTACTGAATATATGAGTAAAATCAATATGTATTTGTCATTTCATATTTTCTTAAAGAATGTCATTCCATTTTTCATTGAAACAAGCAGTCCAAGCATCCTTTTCGGCCGACTTTCCAATAAAGATTTCTGAAATTTATTGCTATATAGAAGCCCTAAAATTTGAGTTTTTTTTCTCTTCGAATTTGTTCTACAACTAATTTTTATTATTGCTAAGGAATTTTCAAGTGCAGAATTTACTTCATATTGTCCTTTTGCATCGCCTTGAAGGTATAATAACTAAAAAAAAGAAAATTTAAAACGAATAATAATATATGCAAATTAAAACGACCTACTAGTATTGACCATGGGCTCTGAAAATGACAAAAAGCCGTGTAACACTAAACAAGAAGTGCTTGTAATTAATCAATATAGTCGTGAAGAAATTCAACCCTCTGTTAGTCAACGTGAAGTCAGTTATTGACATATTCTTAAGAAAAATCCAGGACATGGATACGGTCAAATGTTTGAGAGAAGTTTCTTTAAGATCATTACTGAAAGGTAAATTAAAAGCAACTTTGGTATATACGTGGTAAACGTTTATTGGATCATCCCTTGGGCAAGTGCTTGGATATATCCATCTTCTGGATAAGTGTTTATGAATCGGTAAAGGTTCTTTTGAGAATTATTTTTTTTGCTTAAATCTGTTCCAGGCAAGTAAGTGAGTCTCCATATTTTTTCGTGTCTTATGTCCTACTGTGAATGCTATAACTTTTTTCCAAAACACATAAAATAGACTGCTCATATTATAGAATTTGTTCTTTATTACTTTTGGTAATTATCTGCATGCGTTTCTTGCTTTCTATTATTTATGAAAGTTGATGTCAAGGTATTTATAACGGAATAACTTATCCATGTAATTAGAATTAGTATACTATATATATACTATAGTATTATATTATGTGGTATGTAGTAAAGTATATATAATTATATCAATTATAGTTTGTTTAGTATATTAATGGTATACTATAGTTTAGGTATATTATGTATATATATAATAGGTTATAGTATATATTATATCATATGATTAATATAGGTAAGTATTATAGTATATAGACTACATGTAATATTATATTATATATATATATATGTATATATAGATATATATATATATATATATATATATAGTAATATAATGTATATATATTAATATATATATGTATACTATATATTATATAAATTATATAGTATAGTATAGTTAAGTATTATATAGTATATATAAATTATATAGGGTATATAGTGTGTATATATATATATATATTAGGTATATATATATATATATATATATTATTATATATATATATATCTAGTATATATTATATTTGTATATATATGTATGATAATATATGTATATATATATTATATATATATATATTCATTGATGGTTATATAATATATATATATAGGCCCTGTTTTGTTTTAAGACTGCCGTCAGTTTTGATTTTTTTTTTTGTTTTTTTTAACATATTGCTAGTATATTGAAGTGACTCAACCAATGAATTTACAGTGTGAATAAACATGATTGCAAAAGTTAGAAGAGTATTTTATAATATTATTTGTGTATAATAATGCCAGCACTTTTTAATGAAAAAATAATTGCTCAATTACCAAATAATTTTTTCTTAGCACTAGGAATTTTAAAATCAGTGTATAAAGCTTATTATAAAAATGTAAAAGAAAAAAAAAAAAAAAAAAAAAAAAAAAAAAAAAAAAGAAGAAAAATCATAAAATGAATAATAGTCTAAAAAAAAGTATGACACTTACAGAAAAACGCAAATTTGACAGTATCTTGGAGATCGAGCGTGGTATACAGTCTTATTACCAAATGTTTAAAGAGTAAATAAATAAAAAAATGAAAATGCAAAAAAAGAAAAAAAAAAAAATATTAGGGGGCTCGAGCCAGACGGGGGACAAAGGGGGGGACGTTTTCCCCTTACCCCGTAGGGGAGGGGCGAGGAACCCCCGCGACAACCAAATACCAAGAGGGGGTTCCGGAGACCCTCGCCGGAGGGGGGGAAATAGGTCCTATTGCCCTGGGTCGTTCCCGCGGAAGGCCGAGAGACCCTTAGACCTGCCTGCCTTCTATTTTGCGGTTTCACTTCGCTTGGTGATGTTCTTCTAGTGTATTAATTCGTCTAAAAAAAAAAGTCTTTGAACTGATCGCGTAGTCTTGATAACGTTGGATACTGGTACTATAGTCGTGACTTGGCTTTTGAGATCATGTCGCGACACCGCCGTTTGAAGGTTGACTGTAGGATGCCATGCACTTAGGTGACGTCTGGACGAAAATATATAGTAAAAAATAACAAAAAAATCAAATCTGGGCGGAGGTGCTTAAATACCATAACAGGGTCCTTATAATAAATAGTAGAGGCTATAATGGATGGGCCTGATTAGTATGCTTTATTATTTAGATAAGTATCGAGTTATTCTATATTACGTTGTTGACGTATCGTTTGCTGATTTTTCGTATATATATAGTATTATATGTAGTGCGTGATGTAACTACTATGATCTTTATTCAGCGTTCAGCTATGTAGTTGGGTCTAGGTAGTAGGTTAGTATCTATAGATACCTTCGTTTATGTTACGGTTCTTTGGCGATCTATTAGTTATTTTATGTAATGGACCTGTTTATAGCTACCTATACCGTAAGTACGTTTTGTGTAGTGTTGCTGCTTTGCTGTCGGCGGGTTATATAACATGAGTGAAATTTTATAGATGGCGTGAGTCTCTGGTCGTTATTATACTTATTATAATGGTGTTGGGTGCCGTCCTGCTTTTCTGTCTGTTCGGTTGTTTGGGACGGTTGTGCGGTGGAGGAGTGTAGTGATAGTAGGTTATATAATAAATTAATATATATATATATTGATATAGGTTAGGTGGTATCGTTAGGAGTATATTGTCTAGGTAACTGATTGGGTACTATAATTCAGAGTATAAGTCACATATGGGGTGGTTGATCACTGGGATTGTGAATTGTAGTCAGGTTGAGGCTTTCGCGTGTGTTAGTGCGGGCGTAGTGTCCTTGAGGTTAGTGATGTTTTATTGACTGTCATGTTAGGTTGCTAGTAAGTTAGTGGGTAGCTGTTGTAGGATTGTGCTGGTTTCATTCATTTAATGACGGTGCTAGCCGGATATCCGCTGCCCGCATCCGCGGCAATATGCGGATATCCGCATAAAATTGTTTAACTATTCTTGGCATCACGGCGAACTCGAGGCTCGATGCGCCGTCATACAGGATATTTCTTGTATGCGGTATAGGTCGTATGAATAAGAGTGTCATTTGTCAACTTGAGAAATTAATTATTATGAGGTAACGATGTGGTGAGTGCAAGCTGACACTTTAATACGGTACTATCGCGTCATGAGTAGCTGTAGATCAGCTGTAGGAGAGGCGTGGGCGAGTACGTATACTCAGAGTATCCGGGGGTTGATGTGCTTTGAGTGCGTCAAGCCCAGCTCTAGGAGGTGGTTTATTAGTTTGATGAGGAATGTAGTCGAAGGCGTCTTCACGGTATTAGGCGAGCTTTAGATGGTTATGGGTTACTGGCCATGAGTGGTGTGTTAGTATATTCGCGTAGCCCTGGGTGTTCTCGTCGCTTGGCGACTGGTGATCATTAGATAGTTGTCTCGGATTCAGAGATTTGCGTCGTTAAGGTGGAGAGTGCTGCGATTTGATGATAGTGAAGTAGTCCTGTTATAAAGTTGTAAGATCTGATTTGAAGGGTGGTTCGTCTGCTTGTGAATTAATTATGAGTAAGTTAGTACTTACAGGTGTGTCTAGGATACATATGATGGGTTCCTAACAGAGCTGTGTGCGTGTTATAATTGTTATACTTGCGGGTCTATTCAGCTAGCTATACTTTTATATACATGATGGTGCCGCGGATGTACGGCTCGGTTTCGGCCTGGGGGTTGCGGGTACAGTAGTATAGTGCTTTGAGTATTTAAAGGTTTATGATAACTAGTATAGTGAGACAGGTGAATATATCGCGCTGACATTACGTGGAAGGCTATAAGGATGTAGTTATATATAGAGTTAGGGCTCTAGCGTATGTATATACTACTGATAGTGGTAGATAGATCGAGTGTATTAAAGATGAGTAACGACTTTCAAGGATCACAGAAACAGTCATGATGAGATGATAGATAATAGTTTCAACTCTGCAAAACACTGGGGGGGGGGATGATCGCATGTGCAATTGCAGACTTTTCTAAATCCCTAGATACAAAACCAAATTTCCTTCTGAACACGGTGTTTTCAGCCAACATGATTAAAAATCTAAATTTTGGGGATGTCCTAGACGATGAAATGGCGACTAGTCAAAGGGACTATCACTGAGCCTAGTTTAAAATGCAAAAGATGCAAGAAACAGACACGACAATTACGCATCTATTAGCGATTATCATTGCCGGATCCATGAACGTTTTTTTTGCCTTTTAGGCACCTATAATCTAGCTGCTGTGGTGCGCAGTGACTATTCGGAGGTGTCAAAAGAGACTACTATTCTGTATGATGATGTTCGGATAGAGTATTCGAAAGAGAAACTCGCTTGAGATACAGAATAAGAGATCCACTGAGTTTGTGAAGCGTAATAACTTGAGTAAAAGTTTTCCAACATCTTCTCGAGAAGGTCGGCAGGGGAAAAATATACGTACTTGCAAGGAGCCTTTAACAAGTGTGGACTAGTGAGGCGCTCTTTGCAGATGTGCAAGATCTCATTTACGACGAAAAGGAGAAGCGAAAAGCTCTCCTCTGGAAAGTGGCTCTGAAAGCTTTGTTGTTATGAAACATATTTGGAATTCTATTAAATTTGAATAGAGCATTAATATATATTAGATTCCTTGTTCCTGTGAAATGTGATAGGTGGATGGCGTTGGGAAAGAATGTGTTGGTTCTTGGTCGCAAAAGAGTTGGGGTTCCAAAGCGTTCTGCACTCTTGGAATCCGAGACGAGGGTATTAATCGTTATATGTGATAGGTAGTAATAATTGAGCTCTTATATGAGATTATGGCGTCTGTCTAGCGTTATTCAAGATTACGGTCTTGATATGTATATAGTCGTAGTATTTTAGGATGGGTCTATAGTATTATGTTATGTTAATGGTTGTGTTATCTATAGTATACTTGTAATATATATTATTATCAAGTGGTATATAGTATCGTATTGTAATATGCGCCGGGTGCTGTTGTAACGGTTCTGTGGTACGATTGTTTCATTGTGAATGAAGTGGGTTGGTGACTACACGTTATGATAGTTGAGCGCTTATTGGAGTTTTCGTCTCTATAGTTAAGTTTGGTTAGGTTAGGTTAAGTTAGGTTAGGTTAGGTTAGAGTTGGTTAAGGGTTGATGGTGGTGCCTGTGGCTTTAGTTATCGCAGAATATTTGGATGCGCTGTATATGTGATTCTTACCTCTACCGAAATTGGTTAAGCTAGTATGGACTCGATATCATTAATCTGATATTGAGTTCTCGTCGTGGGCAGCATCTGGGAGCTGCCAGGCCATTGGATAATATTACGGCTCATATTTCAGTGGGTTTAGCTTCTATGTGGGCCTTCGTAGTGTTTGTGATAATCATTCTATTATGGGTTATCCCTATATAGCTTAAGTTTTATGTTAGTGAGTAACTATATGTAGATGTGAGGTCTTAGTACGGTGCTGTTCGGCGCGTATTTTATTATATTTAGATATGTGTTGATGTAATTGTCGATGTATATATATATATCGTAGCGCTATTTCTGAGCAGGTAGGCTCTCGAGGTGTATTGTTTGACATGTCAGTCGTTTTGGCTGTCTGTGGTGAGTATTAGGTCTACTGTGTCGTCGAGTTGTGGTATCCGCGTGCCTGTGCTTGAGGTAGTTATTAGTGGCTTGCTAGTGTATGTCGTTGTTCTATCCCTGGTCGTGGATCGTAGGGGTTCTCAGTTGTTGGTCCGTCGGTACTCTTATGGGGTTAATAATTACGCTGATGCCAGGTCTTTATTTGCAGGTGATAGTAGCGTCCGCCCACTAATGTGGTGGTGGACTAGTAGCTGTTTCAATCTATGATTTATAGTCGTGTCTGTAACTTAGTCTCGAGGTTCTTCGTTAGTTCTATTGTTGTTCGGTGGTGTGTATTGGGTAATCGTTATATGGCGGCCATCTTTACGTACTGAGTATTGTACGTGTGATACCTGAGTATGGTTAGTAGGTCGTTATATTAGTGTCTACTCAGGCGCTTCGCGCGTAGTTGATTGAGGGCGCGTGGTGAGCTAGTTGATCTTAGGTCGTGGAGGTAGATTGTCCGTAGCGTGGTTATCTGGTGTCTATGCTGTCCTCATGAGATAGTGTAATATGTTGGTTGACGTCGCTAGATCTGGCGATTCGCTGGTCATGGTATATATAGTGCGTCGGTATAGTATGGTAGGGGGTGGGTCGTTTCAGTCGTTTGCTAGCATTGCTCGGCTGTCTACTTCATCTATTCTACTAGCGCTTATATAGGTATAGCGTCATAGGGTTGTCCCCTGGAGTATACATATTATATTAGTTAGTATTCATGCGGCGGGTTCCCGTACCAGGTATGAACACTATTAGCTTAGCAGTAGATACCTTAGTTTAGTGAGGGCTGTAGGGCGTTGCGTTACGTCAGGCCTTCGTGTGGGCATTGGTCACGTTCCGCTTGCTGAGCCTTTCTCTTTGCTCGTCTTCACCTCATACTTTGTCGACTATTTGGGGTGCACTTCCTGAGCTCATCGGTTGATTGTCATGGTAGGTTCGGAGTTTTTGTCACTGGGAGTGTCGTCTAGCGTCATTTGTGTTATTCCTCTTGTGAGCGGTTTAATGCGTGATCTAAGTGAGTATTGCTCCGTTGTTCTGCGGCACTTTCTACTTCTAGCTGACGGGTGTCTCTACCGCTGTTCTGATCGTTGTACTATAGAGCGTTCATGATCTTGTTGTCCCGCGCTTTTCAGCGTTTTACCGGCGCGTCACGTACATCCTATCGCGTGAGCGGCTTTACGCGTCGCCGCTCTATTAGTGAGTATATATATATATAATATATAGTATATATAATATATATATATTATAATGTATATATATATATAGTACTATATATATTTGTGTGTGTGTGAAGTACCTGTGCTTACACTCTGAAAACTTAACTATCCGCTATCCGCATCCGCAGTACCGCAATCCGCGGATAGGTGATTTTTTACTATTCCTCATCCGCATCCGCATCCGCGATTTGCCCTGCGGATGTTGTCCGCTACAGCGCTCTAATATATATTATATATTATCTATATATATATGTATATATATATATATGATATATACGTTTATATACTATATATTTATATATATATATATATATATTATATATACTTATATACGTATATATATACAGGTTTTAACAATTCGTAGTAAAATTTGCAAAAATCTTGAAAAATTGAGTGTAAAAATTAAAATGCATAATTGAGGAAATGTGCTAATAAATTTAATAAGTCAAATATTAGTGAAGCTTAAAAATAGAAATTCTCTAAAACAAAAAAAAGTATATATATATATATATACGGTATATATATATAGTATTATATATTATATATATATATATATAATATAATATATTTTAAATTAATTTAAAAAAAATAAAAAACTATATATATACTAATATATATATATATATTATATATATATATATCACTAACCAATAACAAACCTCAATACCCAAATCACCAACCTCATACCACCAAATAATTTTCCAGAATCTTCATTCCAACATCTCACGCAATTTATAATAACGAAAACCTGACCAAGTCTAATCAAAAAACTAAATAACTCTCGAAACAACCCCCTTCCCTCCCTCGAATCCCCCTCCTTACCTGATAACTCCCTCCCTTCTCCAAAACAACAATCAGACCGCCTTGCAAAACATTATGCTAATACTTCCCGCAAACCAACCCACCCCAATAACAGGAAAACAAAAAAACCACTCAGAAAACTCCCTCAGACCACAACCCCCCACCCCCTTTTACAACTGAAAGGATATCAGAAACTTTCAAAACCTTCAAAAATTCCCCAGCTTCAGGACCAGACTCAATTTCTAACCTACATTTAAAACACCTCGGTGAAAAAGCACTTCTCCTTATCACTGAAATTTTCAACAAATCCTGGCAGCTTAACTATATACCCTCAATCTGGAAACAACATCACTACACTCCCCAAAACTAAAACCAAAAAAAAGACCACGCAACTCCCCCTCTCCTTGCCTATTTTCGTCTCTCTCTACTCCCATCAGTAAACTGCTGACTGCAGTTAATATGACACAAATTTCCCCTCGTCATCAACCCTCCCAGATTTCCGAACGAT
>JABUQX010050508.1:0-17500 GCA_015478945.1 Trachelipus rathkii
TAAAAAACATCTCTCAATATCAATCCATAAAATATAATCTTCTTCTCTATCTAGTCAAAAATCTCATAATCTACTACTATCAAATAAAAATAATACTGTATCTATATACATGAAATCGTCACAAATCATATCTCTCAAATATTCACAAATATCCAACACTCCACAACTATATACATCTCAAAGCTAATCCCAAAATCTTAAAATATTACATCCAATACTCTACCAAAAATTAATAAATACCCATAGTCTCCAAACCAATCCTTCATACCTAATCCACCCATCCATCTCTTCAGACCATCTATACTATCAACTATATTCCAACTTTTTAAACACCCATCAAGCCTTTCATCTTTACCTACTATTATCCGTCCTCAGATCAGAAAAAATATCACAGGGAATTAGCCCGCCGACACCAAGAGGACCTTATTTCATATACAGCAGCCAATATGCCCTAACATTTTATAGGCCATACATACCTGCCCCCCGGCCCCCTGAGAGAGCGAAGCCCCCACCCAACCGCACCCTATATTGCCCGACCATCGCCACACACTCCCAGCCTCGCACTGCACCACATCCACCCTCTGTCTCGCAGCACAAAGCACACAAACACCAAATATATATCCCATTATATACTATCATCTACTCTATCATATTCATTATTATATCTCTATATTACTATTATATATCTACTATAAATCAATAAAAAATCAATATCAAATCATTCTTATAATCCAAATAATAAATATCCCAAGTCATCAGCAGTGACGAGAAGGCGGTGAGTGGAGTAGGGGGGGGGGTGGGGGGGGAGTGCGAGGAGAGACGGACCGTCCGGGGGTGGGGTAAACACAACAGAAAATCGCACCTACTCCATATTCATACTTAATCTATCAAAAACAATACACGATAACACAATATAACACGAAAAGTTGGTACTAATATATAGAAACGATCGAGAATAAAAGGACAACTGCCGCATTGTACTATCGTTAACGAACGCCATACAGCTCATATACACTTCAGTTTCACATTCATACCTGAGCACGCATTAATAACCACCTCTATACTTCATTGAGCCTGATCCCCTTTGGTCCTGCCTAACACTAGTTCACTAAGCGAAACTGACGCGCCGCAGCTTTTCCGGCATAAAAAATGCCAATTGAGAGCAGACATCACAGCCTGCATGCCACAAAAACCCGCATGCTCAAAAAAACAAACAAACACAAAAAAACACCCCTGACTATTGGGACCCCTCGCACATCCGCTCCATCACCCGCGCGGGGCCACACCGCCAGCCAAATTGACTATACCATCACAAGAAAAAAACAGAATATTACACACACACCGGGGGGGGGGGGGGGGGCGAGAAACCGCTGTCTCTTCCCTTTGATTATATCCTGAAGCACCCACACTCCAAAATTAAAAAGAGCCAAAGCACTGAAAAAAAACAAAAACCTCCATCCCTGATTCTGTCGCCCCGTGAACATCTTCTTTCACTACCCTAATGACAAATCAATGAGCCACTAACATCCAAACAGACACCACACAAAACACAACACTATTCCCACGCTAGGAACTCCACCTCCACTATCTCTTCTCAACAAATTCCAAATTAATTAAAAATTTAATCAATCAAATGAAACTCTCTTAAAAATGAATTTAGCATTTTAGTTACTTTAATACCCGTGGTAAAAAGCAACAAAAATAACAACAAATAATCTATCCCAAAGAAATTTCTCAATAAGAATCTATCCCTACTCTAAAAAAACATCAAACGAACACAATACACATCACAAACTAAATCCATCAGATACTCTCTTCACACAGTCTCTCTCCAACCACTCACCTTAACACCAAAACCACACTACTACTCAACACTCCCTACCCTCCCAACATCAACCAACACTCTCCACCCCTCCCTTATCCAATCACTTTTCAGTTTTCTTCACCACTCCATCCCCACCATCCAACCACCCCCCTGAACTCCAACCACAACAATCATACAAACCAAAACTCATGAAGAATTTTTTTCTTTTTTCTTTTCTTCGTTTTTTTCAAAACAATATACCCAATCATCAATATACTCTCTAAAGAACAAAAAACAACCTACGATAATCGCCTATTCTACTACATACAAATCCATCACATACCCTCGCATTCAAATACAATCCTAAATATACAAAAATTCTTTCTATCTGTTTCAAAAATAAATATCTATCCCTACAAAACAACAAAATCCATCCCAAAAAACTCACACAAAAACACCACAAATCTATCTATTTCTTCTTGTCAGCATATCAACCATTATCTACAAACTAACCAACTAATGAAATCCTACATCTTCTCACACTTCTATTACCTCACTTTCTTCATCTATATTCACTCTATAACTATCTTAACTATATTATCTCTCATCTAATCTCGATCTAACAATTAATATCTCTCTTATAGCTATCCAATTCTTAACAAATCCCGCATACTACCTACTTTACCTCTCACCTCACTCTAATATCCACACCCTGCGGGGTAAAAGAGAGAGGTGGGTCACCACGCATGCCCAAAAAGCCGAAGAAAACAAACCGACAGTTCACGACAAGACAACGCAAACTCTGACACCCAGTATGCCAACCTGGCCCACGAGCTTAACACCACCACGAGCCACACCTTTTCTCTTTTGTGCAACTCGTAGCCGTCCAGCTAAAAGCTCCATAACACACTCCCCTTACCGCGCTTCCGGCCGTAAAAAATCAACACCCAAAGCAACACTACAACTAAAAACAACCACACCACAAACCACAAACATAAAAATACATCACAAAGCGACCAAGCAAAACACAAAACGCAACGCACACCTCCCATCACACCAATCCGCTGCTACCACATCCATCTCAATGTGTGGGCCCCTACCTACCCACTTGGCACCCGCGAAGGCGGCGCATGCCACCCCCCCTCCCCCCTACAACCCAAGCACACCCACTACCCGCTTCAAACATCCCTACTAAATTAATAAACTCACAAACAATCATAAAACCACTCCACCCCATCCCTTCACATATCCTCCCAGAGCAACCTCGACAAAGCATCCCACACAAACTGCACACATTATTTCCTCTAACTAACCCACCCATACCAGGACTAATATCCCCAGCATATTACCCTAAAACAAATAAAAAATATAAACATCAAACACCCAAAAAAGCACCAAAACATCCCACCCGCACCAACAAAATCAACTTTATTTCTATATACAACTTTCATCCAAGTCACTCCCAACACCAAACCGCCAGTTCGACACCACTACAGACCAATTTCCCCACCCACACCCACGATCCACACGCCCTACTCAAAAGCCCACCATAAGTCCCGCCTCCCACACACCCACACTCAAGCATCTCGATTCTCATAATAAAACAATAATTACAACAAAACAAAGAAAGCACCAAACATTATAAAGTTAATAACAAAATAAACGTACTATCTCTCCTTAGCCTCAGAAATTTGCAAATTACGAAAAGAAACAAATTACAACAACACAAAAACCACATATAGACTAAAAAATACACAAGCACAAAAATATCTAAACTCAACACAAATCACACATACAATAAATTCAAATACCTCCAAAAAAAAGAAAAAAACGAAACAAAACCACATTCTTCCTTTCTACTCAAAGACACCACACTAGAAATCAAACATATCACAATCATCCTAGCCTCAGGTTCCGACAATATCTCTAACAAAATAAAAAACCACTACAAAAAAAAGAAGAATATAACCCATTCTTCTTTATACTCAAACACTAACACCTTCTTACACTCACACCTACATTCCAAAAAACCCCACAACAACGGGACGAGAATCTTCTATTACATAACAATAGCCGAACGCCACCCTCTAGAGAAACTATTTACTTTCGCTCCAAAATTTGAAACGAATCGTTCAATTTATGCCAATCATTTTTAACAATCTATTTCATTATATGAGACTAAGTATGATATAATATATTTCAATTTATCACCTCATATATAATCCAAATTTGCCACACAAATGAAACTGAGAAAACCAAGAACAATTTGTCACACTACCTAATAGACCACACACACCCACACCAAATTTTCGACCATTTTATTACCATAGATTATCTCACTAACTATCTTACTATCTCAGACCCACTCATAGTCTCTCACATAACTCAAAAACATTAAAAAAAAAACCCTATTACGGATGAATAATTTCTCCGAAAGTCTCCCCCCCAAATCCAAACAACAAAAACAAACCCTCCCCAAACCCAACACAAAAAACAAAAAAAAAAACCTCCATTCCGACACTAGGTAAGCTCCAACCACACACACGAAGTCAACTCCAAACCAAACCCGGTTGTAGCGCCTTTAAAGCTTCCATCCATGAGGGCACCTGAGCTAGTTTATCACTATGCGAGCCTGGCACTTCGCTGACCACGACTCAGAATTCACATTATACTTCGTCGAGATCAATTATATGCAAACTGAGTGCCGCGCTGGCTTCCTGCCCCTTGGTTTCCTCCAATTATACCAGGCACTCTCCTATTAAACTAGCTCCCAAATTTCGAATGGCACACTCACCTATGTGCACCGCAACTAAACGAGGCCCAGGTGGCTCCTAGCCCGCATAAGATTCTGTCTCTCACAACCACACTCCTATTAGTGAATACGGTCTCACACACACACACACACCTCCTAACAAACAAACTTCCTCATTATTACCATCCCCCCCGCCAAACCTCTTAGCAATTCCACGCATAGTTTCACTTCCATCTTCTCATCTGCGGCCTCTCACACTACCAACCTCACCCCGCACCCCTCCCCCCTACCTCCAAACAACAAATCTCTTTATCACCCGGCTTCAAAACAACCTTTGCCCCCCCCCATCACAATAAATTCTCCTACCCCCCAATATCCCACCACCTTCCTAGATCCTTAACCCCTCCCACCAAAACCATCCCACCACCATCTCCCTTCTTCACCTAACCCCGCCGCCCCCCCCCCCCAATCAACTCCAGCCCGCCTCAATCCCCCGGATAAGCCGCCAACACCCTTCTCCCTCAATCAACTCTTAATTCCCTTTCCTCCTATCATAAACCCCCACAACTCCCATTCCTAAAAAACCCCCCCTCCACACACCCTCCTAATACCTAAACTCCCTCTTCTCACTGCACACATCCCAATACCTCTCACACTAAACACGAGTCAACCAATCACCCAAACAACAACAAAAATATTAACTTAGCTCATAGACACCCGCTTTATGACAACCAAATTCACCATTTGTTCTTTTTAACATTTTCTCTAAAGAGAGATAATCACAAAAATTCCGAAACTAAAATCAATTTCCCATAGCTTAGCTTTGCTCTCACCATAAATCCATTAAATATTATCTTCCTATTCTTCCTTACTTTCACTTCTACGAGCCTATCCAAAGCTCTTTGTTAGTAACAATCCCTTCAGATCTTTACCTCATTGCGAATTAAGAATTACATCATATCTGATGTTATCCTTTTTCATATCCTCACTCCTACATCTCTATATATATATATATATACCATAATTACTAATAATTATACATAAAAAGCTTGCATCACTAAATTTAACATACAATATAATAAATATAGTCACAAAATAATTAAAATAATAATATATACTAGATATACAATATTAACAACCCTATACTCCTACAACTAAATATATTAATACACTATAAACACAAAATACATAAGCCAAAACACACATAACTTTATACTAATACATAATCTTTCCACACATCAATAACACAATACACTTAAAACCAGAACTACAGACCATTTCCCCCATCAAACACCTATTTTCTTCTAAAAAATCAAAACACAAACAACAATTAATAAATTAACTCAAATCACTATCCACCACCTCACTATATAACTTCAAATACTAAATTCTTATTACACAAAACTTCATAACTAATCCTATCTAATACATAATATAGATAATCTAATATATATATATTCAGGAAACGTATGATTAATTTTAATATTACATAAATATTATTAAGTAAATACCATTTCATATATATAATATATATAATCAGCACAGCAAAAGATAGTAAAGAAATAATGAACACAACAATGGAAAACGAAATGCCCCAGCCTTCCCATACCAAGCCTCCCCGTCTAATACACCCATAACTTTCAGCGTCCCGAAAGCCAACTCGTCAGAGAGCATGCTCAGAAAATCGCACCCACTAAGACGACTTCACGGTAGTATCACTAGGCAGGAACCATATCACTAAGGCCACACATCGTCATAAGGCGTGTAGGGTTTATCCCCTAACCCCTTACATAGGATCGGAGCGAGCCCACCACACCCACTGTCCCTGAAAAACTCTATTTTCAAAAAAACCCCCCCGCCTTCACCCCTATTACCACCTTATTATCTCCTTGCCACTCATTACACACACTTCACACATCTCTCTCTCTCATCCAAACCCCTATCATAATAACGAGAGAGAGACACCATCTATCCATACTTTTTCTTCGGTCTCCCAGCCTGTCGATCTTTACCACCACACTCACACTACATCAAAAACCCGCTTAAAACACCAATTATCCCGACCTCTGTCATCACCATCCCCAAAATCACACACTTTATAATGACCAAAGCATCTCAACGTACTCTCATTTATTCTCTCAGTTTACCCTTCTTCACACCACATAACTCTCTAAACGTTGATACCCATTTTATCTTCTTCTCACACCCAATAAACCCCTAAGATTGTCCATTCTGAATACAATTGAACTTTAGATTATACCTCTTATTCCAGACCCTAGTCTCAATACCATACATTAACAGGTAGCAACATACCCATATGTAAGACCCTAACGCACCTCAAAACTTTCTCTTTACATACCCCAACGATTTAATTGCACCAGCCACCTTCACCATTCACAACATTTCCTACTACATTCTGCATCAATCCGTTCCCTTTTCATCCACTATATCCTAAATATTTAACTCAGATACTTGTTCCAGCTGCTCACCATCTAAATAAGCTTCACACCGAGGTACCTCACTACCATAACCTTACACCTTACTCTTATCTACGTTTTACTTTCAAAACACCCCTCCTTTTCACAAAATCCAAATTTCTCTACTAATCCTCTCAAATCTCTTCGATTCCCCACACAAAAACCATCAACTCTTCATATAATAGGTTAAAGGCATCTCCCTCATTTCCATTATCTCACATTATTCTAACACCATTCCTGCACCCTTATCTCTAATTCTTTCATAACACCATCACAATAAAACAAATTGAATACCGTTAAAGGGGACGTAGATCTCTCTAATCTCCCTTAGGGAGCAATTTTAATTAAATCAAATCACTATTTTAACTCAATTTATTCTACACACTCTTCACTATCGTCACACATACTTTATGATTCCATTCAGAAGTCTAAAACCAACACACCATATATCACTAATAATTGCCATAGAGCTTCCTATTAATCCTATATATCGCTGTATCATTAATATTTTATATATAACTTATCTACCATTATCTGACAAAGGAATTTCAATGTAGAAAGAATTTATAATCCACACATCTATACCACTCCTAAACGCACTTTTTTTCCACCAATGAGAAGTCCATTCAACATATATTCAAGCTACCATGAACTTTTTTAAGGATATTCTGCATTTCTTTCTATAAAAATCATATTATCTATATACATACCGTTCAAATACACTCCTTACCCTTAATATAAGGGTATTATTAACTGCTCTCCTCCAAATCCTCGGACTATACCCTCCATAAAGGCTTTAATATATATTATATTATTATATATAAACTATATATATAATATATATATTACCTAATATTATTAAACAATTTTCAATATATTTTTAATCTATATATATATATAACCATATTTATAATATTATCTTTATTTATAATATATTTATATTAATAATAATATTATATAACCATTATAATATATATATTTATATACTATATATATAAAATTATATAAACTATTAATATTATAATATATATTAAATATATATTATATATTTAATATATATATATATAACTCATATGAGGAGTGTATAGTGAGTATATATGATGGTATATTATATATAATATATAAATATATAATATATAATCTATTATTATATATATATATAATATAATATATATATAATATATATAATATAATTATATATAATAATATAAATATAATAATATATATAAATTAAAACTTTATTATAATAATATATATATATATATATATATATATAATAATATATAATATATCTATATATATTAATAAATATATAATATATAATATTATTCATCATACTAAATATTACGTCTTATATTTTACGTTTTCCCTCAAAAAGGCCTACGGCCTGTCAGCGAAGACAGCATCCATTTACACCCAGTCCTACCCAGAAGCACACCATCCTTCATCAGCAGACGCACCGCTGAAGTCCATGTCTTCTCAGAGTTCTTTCCTCGCAATCACCTCATCTTCCCCTCTATCTTCCTCTCGGCATCACTCCCTCCACTCTCCTCCTCCACCTTCTACTCGTGACTCGTTTTTCCGGCATCCTTACTTTATGCCCCCACCATCACAGTTTCGCAGAATCTATCTTGTTTAACATAAGTTCCATACCAACTGTCTCCCTAACCCACTCATTACTCACTCTATCTCTTCTCGTCTTTCCCACTATTATTCTCAACACCTTCATTTCAACAGCTTCTATCCTTTTTCCTCCTTTGTTTTAATACTCCATGTTTCTGATCCAAATATCAATGTGGGTACCAGTATGCTATCAATATTATCTTTTTCACTTTTATATCCATCATCCGATCTTTCATAATTGGATACAACGCTCTCATTGTATTTTTCTATTCTTGTATTCACTTCCATTACACGTCCTCTCTTGCTCTTAAACATTCCAACTAGGCGCACAAACTGATTCACATTTTTCAATCTTCCATCATCAATGATGATCTCCATCTCTCTCTCATTCTCTCTACCCACTACAATTATAACTCTAAAACAACTTCACCCAAATTTCTTTCAAAACTTTCCATAAGTCTTCTCAATACCCCCTCCTCCCCACTCCAACCACCTCAAATCGTCCGCGTACACCAGTAGTAACAAACACAACCCAGGATCAAAGGATACGGCCGCTCTTACGGCACTAAGCCCAACCCTCTTTTAAATGTACATGAGTGTGTACATATTTGTGTTCATGTGTACACAATTTGATTTTTTGTTGTTTGGCTTGGTTTGGTTTTTGTTGCTGTTGAGTGCTCGGACACACACATACACCCACACAAAGGGAATGAAGTTATATTTTAGTTTTTGTTTGATTTGGCTGTTGTTTGATGATGCGAGCGCAAACACCTATGTATATTATATACTATATAGTATATAATATAATATATATATATATATATATATATATATAATATTATAAATATATAAAATAAAAATAAATATATATTCTTCTACTATTCTGTCTCACCTACAAATATCATCATAATAATATTAATATACTATATAAATAATTAACTAATACTAATATTATACTCACTATATATAATATATTATAAAATTATTATATATACATATAATATATAATATATATATATATATTATATATATATATCTATATATATCTATATATATAAATATAATATATATATTATATATATTATATTATACTAAATATATATATATTATTAATACATATCATTATTATATAGTTAATCACTTAATAATATAATAATATTATAACAATCAACGTAAAAAAAATAATTATATAAATCATATAATAATTAATAATTTTCTTTCAGTAGTTTTACTTAATCTATATATAACATAAATATCTGAGAGTATTTATACATATATATATATATATATATATATTATCAATAAAAATATATATATAATATAATATATACATTAAAATACAAAAAATTTTTAATTTTCTTTACTAATAAAAAAATAAAATACAAATATTCTAGTTGAATAATATCAAAATTACAAATATTTGTTTTATCTGTATTCAAACTTCTATCTATATCATGTTTATATCATCATTTGCAATGTGTATAATAATAATATACTAATATTATAATTATAATAATATAATATATATATATATATAAATATATCTTTTTATAAATATAATACTATTTAATATAACTTACATTATAATTTTATATATTTATTATAATATACATATATATATATAATATATATATATATAATAATATATAATATTTATAATATTATATAATAAAACTATATATAATAATAATAAAAAAACCACTCAGTCATCATATTACAAGACTAAGAAACTATGAAAGATATATCATACTATATTGATATAAAAAAGGGAAGATCACATGGTTTAATCAAAAAAAAAACACATATAAAAAAATCTCGCATCCACAACACACACTACATATCCTCTCACACACAACCAATTAAGAAAGAATATAATATACTAAATAAATCAATAAATCAAATCAAACAAATATTATATTATATATATATATATAATTATATAATACAAAATATTATAATACCATAAAAAAAACCACAAAACACAATAACAGCGACTCACATCAAATACACCATAATATATTTACCTACTCATTCTTATGTGAAGGATGATTCCAATTTTGTTTAGAAGCATGTTATTGATGTATTAAATATAATTCTTTATTATACAACTTAAAATAAAAATAATTACTAGACATTTTAAATATATATAGGAACCAAAAAATATTCGAAATCGGATTCGAACCATGTCCTATCGAATGAAAGGCAAGCATTTTACCGTTGTATCAAACTACGTAATTCCTTAAGACCATAATTTTAAATCAAGTGTAGAATTGTAAGCGGTCACTTTTTGTTATTAGGGTTGTCTCTCATTCCTTCGAATTTGCCTTTTTATGAAATCTTTTTTTCTCTTTCGTTCGTTATTATTATTATTATTATTAATATTATTATTATTATATATTATTATTATTATATTATAAATTATATATTTTTAATATATTATATATATATTATTATTTAATTATATATAGTATTATTATAGTATACGGAGACTGAAACGGTTCATGATGCAATACCCTGCATCATGAACCTAGCCGGAGCCAGATTTCAAATCTGTATTCAAACTTCTGATAGACTGAATAAGGTATCTTTCCTTATGTTAACTAACCCTTGGAACTTGATTTTAAGGGTTTCAGAAACCTTAAGATTCTATGAGGACACCCCTTAGAGGTTATAGATGAAAAAATAAGAAATAAAGGAGACACATAGGTAATGCGTAAGAGAAGAAGATGGAAAAAGGATGAAGAGGGAATAAACTCAAGGTAGAGGTGGAGAATCCCTATGACGCGGTGTACTGCACCGGACTCTCAGTCGGTGTTAGAGCTGAAATCGGGTTACAGACATATAATACACCGATTATGATATCTACTCCCATGCTTACGAACCCCTAGATTCAGATTTTTGGAATCTTTCAGCATCCTCAAGGATGTCTTAAGGGACCCCCCCCCCTTAAGGAGTTTCATACGAAAGAAGAAGAAAAAATAGAAAAACATAGAGTGCATATAAGAAGAAGATGGAGAAAGGATGAAGAAGGAATATGAAGATGATGTAGCTGGAACACTGCACTGATGTCGGAGTCAGAGCAGGTGCGGTGCAGTGCAGTGAATATGCTTACGTTCGTTTAGTATACCAATATTGGTGTCATTTTACATGTTACCGACCACATAGAACCCAAATTTGATAGTTTCAAGTTGCTGAGGGGATTCTGAACACCCCAGGGAGTGTGACCTTTGATTAAAAACTTGCTTTTGGTAAGACTAATATATGCTATATCAATCCATATGTACCGAAATGACAAAGGACGAGTTCCTGAGGAGTCTGAAATGGTAAGACACTCACTATATGGGGACCGAACAACTAAAATGTGTTTCACCCTTAAAAAGGAAATGAATTCATCTAATAGCAAATAATTACATAGATGATCACTATATCAGCCTCAAATCTCATTTTCTTTAGATAAACTAAAATATTTCTTTTACCTGATGAAATTTTATTATTATGCTTAAAGTTTTATTTTTTATTTTGTTTAAAGTGTTTTATTAATTTTAAAAATTTCAGTTTACCTCTATATTTTGTTTTACTATTGTTTTTATTTATTTATTTTCAAAATGTATTTTAAAAATTATTAAAAACATTTTATGTTTTTGCTCAGTTTTTTTTTTTAATTTTTATTAAAAACATTTACTCAAAAGACCTTAGGGCAGTAAGTCAGAAAAACAGTAGTGCAAACGCCCCGCACAAGGCCCCCTCCCTGCCAACCATGCGCAATTGCTTTATTGATTTACTGCTTTAGGGTTAATAAAGAACATTTTTACTTTATTATTTGCATAACATAACATAAAAACATGTTTTGTATGAACATTAATTACATAATTACATAAAATTATAAAAATTTTGTTTTTACTAAATTTTTTAGGCTTTTTTTTAATATCAATTAATCAATAAATAGATCAAACTCTTATCAACCACACACCCTGCCCCTTATCATTACCCGTGATCCATTGATTAAGCGAATAAAGTCATATTTGGCCAAACTGTTTTCCGGTCAAACGATCTTTCGTAATATATTGAAAACTTAGCGTGGCCAAGCCTACCATAGCTTTTTTTTTTTTTTTTTTTTTTTTTTTTTTTACAGTTGTCACCATCACTCACGGGCAGAGCCCTATTCAGGGAGGGGTGTTACGCCAAAATTGCATCCGCTAGCGCAAATTACGCAGATGAGCACAGACGCAGGCTTTAAAGTGAGGGAGATTAAATTCAGCAGGAAACACAGAAGATGGAAGAGAGTTCCACAGAACAGAGGTGGCAGGAAAGAAGGAAGCACCGCAGCGAACTAGCCTGGAGTTACCAATATCTACACAAAACTCGTGAGCAGACACAGCACCCCTTGTGCTACGAGGGCGACGTAAAGGTGGTGGTACGCGAGTGGTAATTTCCCTCGAACACCTGCCGCTACGATACCTATAGAAAAGAGATAAAGCACCAACATCTCGCCGCAGAGATAGAGGGTCAAGTGAAGTGGAAAGTACAGAACAGTTTATAAGCCTTTTGGCTTTTGACTCGACCCTGTCCAAAAGCCGGGTGAAACCAGAGCCCCCCCAGATATGAGAACAGTACTCCATACAAGGGCGGATGAGACCCTTGTATAGCTGGAGTAACTGAGAAGAGGAAAAATAGTCTCGCAGTCTAAACAGAACTCCCAGTTTCTTTGAGGCCGCCCTAGCAACCGTTGTGATGTGAGGTTTCCAAGACATTTTTTATGTTAAGGCCAAGGATGTTTATATTGTCAACAGGAGAGACGAGAGAACCGTCGAAAGAGATAGGAAAGTTAGAAGGTGTTTTAGAGAGGGAGATTTGTAGAAGTTGAGTTTTTAAAGAATTAAATTTCACAAGGTTGAGACGACCCCAATCGGAAATTCTATCCAGATCAGCGAGAATAGAATCGGAAAGATTGAGACGAGAGGCAATTCTAGAAGTAAAAGAGGGAGCAGAATTGAAATGAGTTGAAGAATGAAGGGTCGAGTCATCGGCATATGAGTGGATAGAGTTAGATGTGCAGGTGAGAAGATCATTAATGAAAAGTAGGAATAAAGTAGGAGATAGACAGAACCCTAAGGAACACCACTATTGACAGAAAAGAAGAAGAAGTCGCTCCATCAACCACAGCCGATATTGAGCGACTTGAAAGCTAGACATAAGTAAGCAAAGGAGGGGAGCTTGGAGAGCAGTGACGCGTGCCAAACCCGGTCAAATGCTTTGGATATGTCAAGCGCCACCACGCAAGTCTCCCCGTAGTTCCTAAGAGCGGAAAACCATAAATCGGTTAAATAGGAAAGTATATCATATCGCCAGTAGACCTTGAACGCCGAAAGCCATACTGGCGATCGGAAAGAACAGAATGAGATTCCAGATGATCTAAAAAGTGAAAAGAGTTCAGAAGGACTTCAAAGATCTTAGATAGAATACAAGTGAGAGCTATAGGGCGATAGTTAGAAGGATCAGAGCGGCTTCCTTTTTTTTCGGAATAGGTTGAACATGTGCGTGCTTCCAACACTGAGGGAAAGTGCTAGTATTGAGACAGAGAATATAGTTGAACGAGGGGCGGGGTCAGCACGTAAGCACATTCCCTCAAAACTCGGAATGCCATCCTTCCTAACGTTCATAGATCTCAGGAGCCCATGCACCCGATCAAATGTAATCACAGGCAAAGACATAGGACACCTGAGAGGAGAAGAAGGAGGAGGAGGAATGCCAGAATCGTCCAGGGTTGAGTTAGAGGAAAATAGGAGGCCGAAGAGATTGGCCTTTTCAGTTGGAGAGTTAGCGACGGAGCCATCAGATCGAATAAGAGGAGGAAAGGCAGATTTACAGAAGTTGTTAGAGATGTTTTTGGCAAGAGGCCAGAAAGATTTATCAGTAGGAGAACCAAGGAGGTTAGCGCACTTTCGTTTGATGAAAGCCCGCTTTGCTCGTCGAAGAGTATTCCTGCAACGATTTCTAGCTGAATGAAAATTAGCGAGAGTGATAGGAGAACGAGAATTTTTCCACTCCCGATACGCACTGTCTCTAGCCTGAATGGCCAGAGAACAGGCACGATCGAACCATGGATTATGAGGAGAGAAAGATTTAGTCGAAGCTTAACATACTATCTTGACTCATTTACCTTATTAAGTACGGCATCTCTCTCTCTCTCTCTCTCTCTCTCTCTCTCTCTCTCTCTCTCTCTCTCTCTCTCTCTCTCTCTCTCTCTCTCTCTCTCTCTCTCTCTCTGTACATTGCCTTACCTGAGGAAACTAAATTTTCCTAACTTTTCTAAGCTATCTAAATTAACGTCACCTGATGCTACTTACATGAAAGGGTTTCGAATCTAACATGTGCAGTCCTTCATTTCTAGAAGTAACTATGTTTACATATTATATTAACATACACAGCTTATTAACCTTAGATTCCATTCTATTCCATATTATCTGTTTTACACTAATCATCCTCACTATCTCACAAAAAGTTATATCACAACTGAGCTTTCCGACAACTGATCCCTTATTATTGCATATCATAATGAATACCGTCACTGCAATATAAGGTGCAGATTGGTCTACTACGTCCAATCACAGGTTACGGAGGACGAATATATATATTTCAACAATCGTACTATGTGTCAATGCACAACGAAGGCTCTCAACTATTGATGATAGGTTAGTGTTATTTTAAATGTTTATTGTTAACTGATAACTATGTTTTTCGTTTCTTTATTCTTCATATAATTATTACAATTATTACAATTGTAATTATGTTGCTGTCTTCTTCTTCTTCTTCTTCTTCTTCTTCTTCTTCTTCTTCTTCTTCTTCTTCTTCTTCTTCTTCTTCTTCTTCTTCTTCTTCTTCTTCTTCTTCTAATTTTTCTTTTTCTTTTTCTTTTTCTTCTTCTTCTTCTTCTTCTTCTTCTTCTTCTTCTTCTTCTTCTTCTTCTTCTTCTTCTTCTTCTTCTTCTTCTTCTTCTTCTTCTTCTTCTTCTTCTTCTTCTTCTTCTTCTTCTTCTTCTTCTTCTTCTTTTTTTCTTTTCTTTTTCTTTTTCTTTTCTTTTTTTTTCTTTTTCTTCTTCTTCTTCTTCTTCTTCTTCTTTTTCTTCTTCTTCTTCTTCTTCTTCTTCTCTTCTTCTTCTTCTTCTTCTTCTTCTTCTTCTTCTTCTTCTTCTTCTTCTTCTTCTTCTTCTTCTTCTTCTTCTTCTTCTTCTTCTTCTTCTTCTTCTTCTTCTTCTTCTTCTTTATCTTCTTCTTCTTCTTCTTCTTCTTCTTCTTCTTCTTCTTCTTCTTCTTCTTCTTCTTCTTCTTCTTCTTCTTCTTCTTCTTCTTCTGATTCAGGTTCTATTTCTGATTCTGTTTTGGTTAGATCTATTACAATTTTGCCAATTATTTCAATTATTACAATTATTATTATTATTATTATTATTATGTTCTTCTTCTTCTTCTTCTTCTTCTTCTTCTTCTTCTTCTTCTTCTTCTTCTTCTCTTCTTCTTCTTCTTCTTCTTCTTCTTCTTCTTCTTCTTCTTCTTCTTTTTTTTTTTCTTCTTCTTCTTCTTCTTCTTCTTCTTCTTCTTCTTCTTCTTCTTCTTCTTCTTCTTCTTCTTCTTCTTCTTCTTCTTCTTCTTCTTCTTCTTCTTCTTCTTCTTCTTCTTCTTTTTCTTTTTCTTTTTTTCTTTTTCTTTTTCTTTTTTTTTTTTTTTTTTTTTTTCTTTTTCTTTTTCTTCTTCTTCTTCTTCTTCTTCTTCTTCTTCTTCTTCTTCTTCTTCTTCTTCTTCTTCTTCTTCTTCTTCTTCTTCTTCTTCTTCTTCTTCTTCTTCTTCTTCTTCTTCTTCTTCTTCTTCTTCTTCTTCTTCTTCTTCTTTATCTTCTTCTTCTTCTTCTTCTTCTTCTTCTTCTTCTTCTTCTTCTTCTTCTTCTTCTTCTTCTTCTTCTTCTTCTTCTTCTTCTTCTTCTTCTTCTTCTTCTTCTTCTTCTTCTTCTTCTTCTTCTTCTTCTTCTTCTTCTTCTTATTGCCAGAAACTTCGAATATAAATCTAAAAATATAATACTTCCTCTTTATAAAACATTAGTTAGACCTCATCTGGAATACGCAGTGCAGTTTTGGAGCCCATACCTCAAAAAGGACATAGAAAAAATTGAAAGAATTCAAAGAAGGGCAACCAAATTAATACCAGAATTGAGAGGTAAGTCATACGACCAACGACTACGCGAATTAGATATACATTCTTTAGAAACAAGAAGATTGAGAGGAAAATTAATAGAAGTCTTCAAAATACTAAATAAATTTGAAAATATCGATTACAGGCAATTCTTTAGATATGATTTTAACGATGTAACACGAAGTAATGGGCATAAACTTTGTCATAAACGATTTCAAACCAATATAGCAAAGAATTTCTTCACTTACGATGTAATTGAGAAGTGGAATAGTCTCTCTTATGAAATAGTGAACAGCGGCAACATCGATTTATTCAAGAAAAAGTTAGATAAACACTTTAAGGAAATTGGTCTGTGAACTTCAACTCAAACCGAATCTTACTAATTAAAACGATAAAAGTACATCTTAAAAGAATTTGGGCGCCGAACTTATATTGAACAGTTTTAATGTTTACCCCTTAGAGGTAAATTTACCGCAAATGTTTACCGCTGTTCTAGCGCTCTAAGTCGGTGGTCGCATTGATCACACTATCATCTTAATTTGTAATAACAGCTTTGATGTTCACCGCTTAGAGGGTTATTTCTAACGTTCTAAGCCGGTGACATCATCGATCACATTATCATAATATTTTGTATTAACAATTTTGATGTCCACCACTTAGAGGG
>JABUQX010050509.1:0-35000 GCA_015478945.1 Trachelipus rathkii
CCCCCTAAATTTTTTTTTTTTTTTTTTGCGTGTCTATTTTTTTTTTTTATATTTTTTTATAACATTTTTGTAATAAGCCTTTACACGCTGATTCCAATAATAATTGGTTATTTCTGTAAGTGTCTACTTTTCGAGATATCTCAATCTGAAAAAATATAGCTATATTTTTTTTTTTTTTTTATTTTTTTACATTTTTATGAATAAGTCTTATACAATATGTAATTTATTGTTCTGTAAGTGTCGTACTTTTCGAATATTTCTTTTTTAAATCTCTGCATACCTTAAATGTGATTTAAATATTTATCATTAAATATTTCGAACTTTTGAATCACGTCCATTACCACTGAAATTCATTGATAGTATCATAAATAAAATTTATGTTTAAAAAAACAAATAAAAAATCAAAATGAGGGCAGTCTTAAAAACAATGTTATAAGTATTATAGCTATATATATATCATATATATATTATATAATTATTTATAATATTATATATATATATATTTTATAGTATATATTTATATATATAGATATATTATATAATTACTTATATACTTATATATAACTTTAATGTGTCCTTGTCCATATCTGTGGCAGTGAAGCTAAAGTCAATTTTTTTCCATAGTTAGTTAGCGAAAATGATATAGAACGGCGCAGCGCATAGTTGGAAGAGTGTGTTCTATGAACTATTTTCAATTTATTTACATATTTCGTTGTTGTTTTTTTGTTTATTGAACTGGAAAAAGTTGAAATAATATTATTAATATAAGTTTGGTTAGGTTACAGATAAGGTTATGGTAAAAGTAAGAGTAGTTTAAAATACGTAGGAAAGTATTAGATTTAACTTTTTTTAAAAATATTTTGACGAGATTGAAGCTTTTCTCAAACAGTACAAGTATTATTTTGATACAATATGTTTTATTTTGATTTTTTTGTCAAATGTGTTCGGATTCATGCAATCATAGCATATAGAGTATGGCGGGGTTAATATGTTGCTTGCTATGTATTTTACATGATTTTCAAATATACAAAACGAATGGTAACCCTCGTTCTAAGATGAATTCTATAAAAGTAATCTGAACTAAAAAAAAAAAAAAAAAAAAAAAAAAAAAAAACTAGTTATTAGACGAAAGGTTAGATTCCGAACTTAATATGTTTGGCTAGATTAGGTTATCGGGAAAATGCCAAAAATTGCTCAAATTTGTTAGTTGAGCTGCCTTTCTAAAAAATTAATTAAATTAACTAGAAAACGAACCAATATTTTCCTAACGTGCTAAAATAAAAGTGCCCATCCCAGCAACAAAATGCTAATTAATATTAATTTGTGTTCATAAGTTACAATCCTATATATATATATATATATTATTAAATATATATTATATACTCAAATCCATTTTAACTATAGCTAACTTTATATAGACTATACTTATATATTATATATATAACTACTTAGTACTATATTATATATACTGAGCATTGTCCTATTACAAACGGCTTAGTTAAACGAGATATATCTCGACTCGTACGAACATGCTATCGATTTTATTACTCGATTTATTCAATAGGAATAGTTGCGACCGAGAATTGCAATACGACGATTTTTTTTTTTGTAACTAAAGGAGAACCCAAGTTAAAGGACAAGATGGAAAGGAGTCAGGGATCCTCCTCGGCCTCTCAGCGGGGGCGACGGAGGGACGTCCCTACGTCGGCTCACCTATAAAAACTAACGATATAAAAAATACAATAAAAAAATTAACATATTAAAAATTAACTGATAAATAAAAGAACTTGTGGAACTTTCGCGTCTTTATTGATTTTGAAGCTAACCGTCACACTGCTTGGGTGCACGGATCAGAGCTCTGGCGATGGTCGATTATTCATGATAATTTATGATAATAACTCCTGGGATAATGCTACTATATATATATATATTATAATATATATACTATATTATATATACTTATAATATATATATAATAGTATATATTAATATATTATAGATATATCTATATTATACTAAATATTACATATTATCGTGGCGATTCTTGCTAATAGTTTCCGAATCACATTATCTCAAAGGCCCTAAAAAAAGCTAAAGAAAATGTTTATCCTTTCAAATATAAATAGGCCTATATAATAATAATTCTTTGTTAATAGTTCTATATGCTAAAATACGTTCTCTTATAATATACTATATTATATATATATAATATTATATATGATGATAACCGTAAATAACTACTTAGAAGTTACTTAAATTTAGGAAAGGTTGTTACTGAATAGAAAATTATTCTCCTGGTCGTTTGCAAAATTGTCTATTATTCAATTACATTAAAATACTGTCTTAATTCTCCGATGTTCTTAAAGAATAATTTTTCATGATATTAGTTAAAGATTGGACAATCTATATTTCATTTGAGATTCTTCTCAAATATGTTTTAAGTTCATCTTCGAGACGTGAAAATAGCGTTCACCTCGCACTGGATATGTATAGTTAGAGTTAAAAATTATCAGTTTATAGAGTTCCTTAATAAATTTACGAATTTTAATTCTCTAATAAAACTTTAAGATTTCACTTCCACATTATCGTTTACAAATTTCTGTTGAGTATGCAATACCAATTCAGATCGCAAACGGTGGAAAGGTCAAAGTAAGAAACGGTAATTTATTTTATAAGGATGAAAAGCCTTTTGAGAAAACAATACTGTCTAGATTTTTTCTTCATTCAAGAGTTGTACAATTCCAATTATTACAAGACATAAGACGTTCTTTATCTGAACAATATGTTATAAATGTTGATTATAAAAATCCTTTTGCCGCTTTAAGTGCATCATTCTCGCTATTTCCTATAATAAAAGTGGAACCACATTTTCTCTTATTTTATTTAAAAGTCTCTCTCAAATATTCATGTCTCTAAGTTGTGTCAATCTTCTGTATCAGGTGTCTTCGCATAATATCGAGCATGTAAATATCCATCAGATTTCGTGTTGTAAGATTAAAAAGGTTTCAAGTAATTCGAACATATTCAGAGAAAATGTCCTCTAACAAAAATTAAAACTGAAATCAATAATACCTGCAAGCAAGCCTCTTGCGTTATTTTCTGTATTTCCATCAATTGTTTCTGGATTTTTAAGAAATTAAAAATTAAATGATTAAGAATAGTATTTGCTATAGTTATCTTGTTTACTCTCATAAACGAATTTGGAAACAAATACATTGCTTTAGTCAATTTTTATAATTAATATATTTAATATAATAAGTACTATATATTAATTATATATATATTATGTAATACATTATATAATATATATTGATATATATATATATATTACAATATATATACTTAAACTCATATATATATATATATACGTATGTATATTACATAGATATTTAAACTTTATATGATATATATATGGTATTAGTATATATATATATATATATAATATCATATATACTATAATATATATATATAATTTTATACTAATATATATATATACTGTGTTCATACTACTATATACTACTAATATATATCTTATATACTATATATAAAACTAAATGGGTAGTGATCGAATAAAGGGCCGTTATGTGTAAAAAAGCCACTAAATGTAAACCTACCAAGTTCACTTATTTGATTACGATCTAACTACATATAATTTTATCCTCCCTGCTACAAGCAGAAAAAACTCTTGGTTTTAAAGGGCGTAATGATAAAAAAAAAGTAAGTAGAATATAGACCGTATTTTCCTGCTAATTATATGCCATATTATTGAATAAATTTGTATCGGAGCAGCCGAGCACGCGAACAAGAACACACTAACAACATTGATGTGGTGGTTTTCCCAATCCGATAAGAACTATGTCATTCTCCATTTGCACTAGACTGCGTTTTTGGCCTATTATATAATAGAGAATAAAGGGCTTTTTCTTATAGAAGACGAGATTTTTTTCTGCAAGTATCTTGCAATTTTAAAGGCATAATTACAAATTCACTATTATAAAATTTTAATAACTATTTAATATTAGGGCTTATCTTTTTTCATCCTACATAGCTATACATGATTGTACATTAATTTTTTACTAAGTGTACAGCGATAACGCCCATTCATTGCCATGCTTGCGTTCATGCCGAAGCGAAACGACCGCCACTGAATACATAATAGTATACCTATATATTTATAATAATATGCTATTATATATAATATATATGATATTATCATGATATAATTATATTAAACGTTTCTCAAAGATATTAATTGGGAACAAGACGACGTTCTTGCGGCAATAATTGTCAGTTGGGCTATTCAATTCGCCATGGGAAGGTCAGAATCAGTGAAATCTTCCTAGTTTTCTATGAATAGTAGTGGGCCGTGAAAGTCAGGTGACCACCTTACAGGAACTTGGTTCTGATAAATGAAAAAAAAAGACTGTGAGGAGACTGTATATGATGATATGGAGTGTTGAGAGAGAAGGTATAGAGACGGAGTGGTGGGATAAAGATACTGGAGTGAGTGTTTTGAAGAGGCTGTTTTAAAAAAATGAGTGGGTGAATAAGAGGCAATATCTGTCAGATCCTAAAGAGGGGGAGAGAGAGAGAGAGAGATGAGAGAGAGAAGAGAGAGAGAGGAGAGTGAGAGCAGAGAAGAGAGAGAACGTAGAAAGAGGAGAAAGAGAGGACGAGAAGAAGAGAGAAGAGAGAGAAAAGGAAGAAAATAACACAAAAAAATTACTATGCCAATTAGTCGCTTTTTGCACTAAACTAAAAAAGACTAAACTAAGTTTTTTTGCCTTAATTTAGTCCATAAAATATGCACAAAATGCAATTTTTTTTTAAATTTATCTTGTTTTAGGGACGTTCAGTCCTTTTTTGTTTTTTTTTTTGTTTTACTTTTGTATCAAATCGGACGTGTTTTTATATATTTTGCTTCAAATTTAGAGCCTTTCAATGAAAATTTTGAATTGGCACATTTGGGATAGAAAGAAGTTAGACTGGAAAAAGGGAGAGAATATGGCTAACAGACTGATCCAGCGAAACCAATGTAAATCATCTGTAAAACAAGCCGGAGGCGGAATATAATGGCAAAAATGTCTTGAGTACAACTAAAAACTAGACCAACTTCTGGTTAGTCATCATCGTACTACAGTGAATCGAGCGAGAGAGATGAGAGAAGCCGGAGCCCTCGAATAGGGAGAGGACCGAGACCCGATAAAGACCAGACCTATCCCCTTCCCACCACACGCAAAGCCCAATCAGAAGAGAACGAAGGAGAGCACAGAGAGAGAGATGACGAGTAAGAGAAGGAGAGAGGAGAGAGAGGAGAAGAGAGAAGACAGCAGTGAGAATAGACGGATCGGGCAGAGAGAAGAAGAGAGAGAGAGAGATCGTCATAATTCACAGAGCATCTAGTAATTATAAATATAAATGATATTAATCTTTAAAAACTTTCTTTATTTTCTTTAATTTATTTCTTGTTTCTCCCAAAATTTCTAAAAAGGAAAATTGCATAATAGTATAAAAAACGCTCATTTAAAACATAACTTATGTTGGCATAAAAAGTCCTGTGGCACTTGAAAAATGTCAACTTACAATAGTAATGAAAAAATAAAATATCATAATGATAATATAATAATAATACATTCTACTATAATTACTACTACTAAAAATATAAAAGTAGTTGTATAATAAATACCTATATCGCAATGTCTACATTTAATCATTGATAATCAAAAATAATAATCAATAATAAGTAAATAATAATAATAAAAATAAATGAATAATAATAATAATAATAATAATTTAATAAATAATAATATATAATTTATTATATCTGCTACATTCTCTAAAAGGTGATTTTATTAAAAAAGTTTTTGACTTTATTCCAAATTTATAGGGGTCATTTTTGTTACATTCTTCACCTTCCTAATTAATCTTTGAACAATATATTCTACAGTAGAGGAGAAGATATATTTATTTAATTTCCCGACGCGATTCTCGTCTGTATTACTTAAAATGCATTTAAGATATTTAATTTCTACAAAACATTTAATAAGGCTATTACAAATTAATAATTAAATCAAAATGAGATTAAATCCTTTAGATAAAAACATTGATAAATCGAATGTTAAGTCTGGTCTGCGTGTTTTTGATGTAGAAGGCCTCCGCCCAAATTTTAGTTTTTGGAAATTCATTTGTTGCGCTAATCGATAAGAAATGGAAAGAATTGATAATAATATATATCTACAATAATAAAATATTAAATATAAATAAATAAAATAAGAATTGTAATAATAATAATAATAATAAAATAACATTGAAGTGAAGAAAATAATTAATAATAATAATAATAATAATAATAATAATAATAATAATAATAATAATAATAATAATAATAATAATAATAATAATAATAAAAAATAATAATATTGAAGTGAGAAAAATAATAAATGATGATAATAATAATAATAAATATAATTAAAATAATGAAATTATAATAATAAAATAAACGGATCAATTGTAAAAGAAATTTAGAAAATTTTAATTAGTTCAATACTTAAAATTGGGGTGTTTTGTAACGTCTTTGAGTATGAAAAAAAAACGAACCTAAAGCTAACCATTACTACACCTAACATTTAACGCCGCTAGAGGGCTAAAAAATACGTAAAATATCATAGAAGATTAGTGTAAGAAGATCTAGAAAATTAAACTACTAACTACATTATACGAGAACCATGAACTTTGAGATACCTGACTCACATACCACACTCATCTACTACCAAGAACAAACTACTTTATTGTACCACAAACACTGTGAAACCTGACACGTACCACAATCGTATACTATCGACGATTTGAAACTGTCTATGATTGATGGTCATCTTATACAAATAAAAGATCAGGTATCTTACAATCCTCTGCTACCTATTAAAGATTAGGTACCTATCAGTCCACGGTATGGTATTAAAGATTAAGTACTTATTAATTCCGTTTCCTATTAGAAATCAGGTACTTATCAAAACACGGTATGGTATTAAACATTAGGTACTTATCAATCCAGTTGCCTGTGAAAGATAAAGTATCAATACGTTGAAAATTGATTTTAAGTATTCAATATTTAAATTATTTGATACGCAGCAATAAAAGTATTGGGTCAATTTAAGATAATGAAAAAAGTTACTTTTGACAAATATTTATATCAACATCTACCCAAAATCTCTCTCTCTCTCTCTCTCTCTCTCTCTCTCTCTCTCTCTCTCTCTCTCTTCTCTCTCTCTTGTTTTATTTTCTTTTTTAATTTTTTTACGAGTTCATAAAACAATAAATAAAAAAGTGTTTACACTAATTAAATGAGAATCATTATAAAATTAAAGTGTTTTAATCATTTTTGCAAAGAGAAAAATATTAAAACAACTCTACCATGAATACTATATATATATATATTATATTATTTATATTTTCTCCAATATCTATATATATATACTAATATAACTATATATATATTATTATATATACTACTCCTAATAAATAATATATATATATATATTTATATATATAGAGGAGATAGAGAAGATGTTTTTTCAATTTTGCTAATAAAAATTTTAAAGCTACTTTTCTCATTTAACTAAATACATGTAGTAACATCTAAGTTATTATTAATATTAATATATATAGTATAATCTTAGAAAATATTTTTATTAAGAATAAAAATAATTTATATATACCTAACTATATAATATATATATATATACTATATATATAATATATTATAATTTATATACTTATTTACATTAATATAAGTACTATATATCATCTATATTATTATTAAAACTTTATATGTTGAGGTCGAAGTATAATGACAAGAACCCATTAGTAGAAAATATTTCTACTTCCCTATCATTTAACGATTGGGGGAGGTAGAATTTTTCAAAACATACGGGAAAAATAATTTCAGAAAAATTCTTCTACATTCGTAACAAACAAACAAAAAATCATTTTGGAGCAATTTACTTTTCATTATCGAATCACGACAAATATACACTTAAGAAAGATACTGGGCAAAACCATTTTAATCCTTCTAATGAATAATAACAATAATTGGAAGAAAAAACACAGAAAGATGAAGAAAATTAAGAAACGACAATAAAATCATACCTCGACAAAACAATAAACGAATCCCCCCCTTTTTATTGGGCCAAAGCACCCCCCCATCTTTTCCATCTATACTGACTTACTATTTATAGTATATATATATATACTTACCTACTTATAATATATTATACTAATATCATCTATATATCTATATACGCTACTATATATATATAATCTATATCATCATATATATATAAATTGTAATACTATATACATATATAATATATCCTGACTGTATACTGACAAAACAAATATATAATAAAATACTTGTATATATTATTATAATTATTATTATTAATATATCAACTATATATATACTATTAATTATATATATACTATATATATAATATATTATATCATATATTTATATATATATATTCTAATACATAATATATACTACTAATTATATATGCCCTCCCATCGTTCTTTGTAAACACAGGAGAGCGGAGAAAAGCCGCCAACCATATAAATCTTGAGTTAAAAGATTTGTATCAAAAATAAAAATTTTGTGTTTAATTACTTATATACTATATTTAACTATTATATATTATATATTAATATCTATTAGTATGTCCAAGAACATATAATATATCACTAATAGATATATATATATAATAATATATATATAATTTATATTATATCTATACTATAGACAACCCTGAATTGATTTGTCATTAAAAAATTGGACATAAATAATAATCAATTAATTAATAATAAATAGCATTAATACACTAATAATAATAATAATTACATAATAATACAATAATTTATGTAATAATACATAGTAATAATAATAAAATAATAATAATACATAATAAGAATAATAATAAGTAATTAAAAATAATAGATAATACAATGTAGATATTCGATAAAGCAAGAATATTTTATTAGCATAATGACAGTGGGAATCTACAACAATAATCAATAATAACTAATAATATAATAATACGCATAATAATCATCTTAATGTATGACCAGAAGTAAAATTACTCCTTTTAAAAAAATAGCAATTTATAATAACCTCAAGGACCAATATAAGGAAAAATAGATAATAGTGATTCAATAATATATTTAATAATAATAATAAAATAATAATAATAATAATGAATAATAATAATAATTCAATAAATAATAATAAAATAAATAATAAATGTATGGACCAAAGAAGTTGTTTCGCCCGAAAAAAACAAGAAATTACAAATAACCAAGGGCAATAAATAAACTGTCCGATAATATTATAAAAACATTATATGAGTTAATACATAATAATAATTAATAATAATAATAATAATGCAATAATAATAAGAGAAGAAGGAAGACGAGCAAGAAAAATGCAAACAAATGCAAGTAAGAAGAAGAAGAAGAAGAAGAAGAAGTAAGAAGAAGTATTTATCCTGATATTTTTTTTGTTTGTTAAGATGATAGAAGAAGAAAGAAAATAGAATAAAAGCAAAAAAATTTGCCTATAAATTAATAAATACATAATTTTACTGAATCAATAAATATTCACAATAATAATAATTATAATAATAATAAAAAACATTAATAATAATTATAATAATAATTTTAATAAAAAATATCAATAATAATAAAAAATAGAATAATTTTATTAAAGAAATAATAATAATAACAGCTTTTAAAAACAACATAATAATAATAATAATAATAATAATACATAAATAATAATTAATTAATAATACCATAATAATAAATTCAATATCAAGTCATCAATAATAATAATAAACAATAATAATAATGTAATACATTAATAAATATATTATATAATAAATCTAATATTAATATAAATGAATTTTAACTTTAATAATAATAAAAAAAAAAAAAGCATAAATTATCAATATGAGAATTCTGATAATAATAATAACAATAATAATAATAATAATAATAGAGGATAAGAAAAAGGAAAGTTTATTTATTTTTGCCTAGGTGGATTTTTATTTCAATTGTAATAAACGAAAATAAAATAAAAAATTCTATTTTATTATTATAAAAAATAAATAAAATAAATAAATAAATAAATAAAGAAATAATAATAAAGAAGAAACTTAGATAACTCTCTAATAATAATAATAATAATAATAATAATGAATCAGAAATAATAATGAATATATAATAATAATAATAATAATAATATCAATGAAAATAATAATACTACTAATAATAAAAAAAAAATAAATATAAGATTTCGAATTTTAAATAATAATAATAATAATAATAATAATAATTAATAATAATATAATATAATAATATAATAATAATAATAATAATAGAATAAAAAATGCTTATGGAAAGAAATAAAAAATAAGCTTAAAAATCCACAATCGCTGACCCTCCTTTCCCTACACAAGTAAATTATCCACTCCCCCATCCTTCCCCCACAAGCAGACTCCCCCAACTCCCTCCCTCTATACCTCCCTCCCTCTATACCTCCCTCCCTCCCTTTAATTCCAACCTACCCTAACTTAACCATCTTACAACAATAAATTGTCCAATACTATATAGTATATATATATATCACATACCGAAAATATAAGTAAAGAATAAAAAATATTAAAATCATATTATATTAGGAAATATTTTGAAAATGTGAAAAAACTACCATCCGAATCTTGAATCATAATATTAATGATATAATATAATAAATATGTAAGACTATTAGAAATATAAAACTATATATAATATATGATACTTATATACATAGATAGAATACAAATTAGAACTATACATAGCTTTGAATTTATTGATGCATAGATACATTATTAATACATATATTATATATATATATATAATATAGACAAATTAGTAAAAAGTATATTTTTCACGACCGTAAGAAATTTCCCACATCACGAACCAATGTTTTCTTCCTTTTTTTTAAAAGATATATTATTTTTATTCCTTATTATTATATACAATTATTATTATAATAATTAATTTTTATTTTTTTTATTAATTATAGTTAATTAATTTATTACTAATATATAATAATAATTATAATATACTACCAGTAATACTATATATACCTATATATAGAATAAATACTATTCTACTACATATATTATCATATATATATATTATATATATATCACATCATATATATTATTATATATATATAATATATAAAGGTATATATTTAGAACATTCCTATTTAAAGATGATAAATCCGACAAATTTGATAGAATCAGATGAATAAATAAATACTAGTAATAGCTATATAAATAGTTATATATATATATATATATCATATATTATACTATAATATATACTATAAAATAGTATATTATCATAATTATATTATTATACCTATATAATATATATATCAGCTACTATATTCATACGAGTCTATAAAATAAATGTAGAATAAGTTTATAAATGAATCTATAACAATAAAGTTTAGTATAAAAATGGAATTAGACCTATAAGTATTATTAAAATACTTTAAAAGTTTATACAAGGAGTCTATGTAAATATGAAAAGGTATTAAACTTCCAATGCTATTTTACAGAAAGTATATTAAAAATAATAAAATATTTTTTTATTATAAATTGAATTTTTTTTCTTATTTAGTTTTTATGAAAGAGTCTAGTAAAAATATAATAAAAAGTCTATAAAAGAGAGAAGTAGACTATTTGCAAGAATTTACAGTCCCAAAGAATGAGTCTATCACTTTACCAAGTTAGATTACCAACAGAGTCTATAAAATGAATACGTAAAATAATTCATACGAGTCTATTAAAGTTTGTGAAGATAAATAAGAATCTATAAGAACGTAAAAGTCCAAAAATGAGTTTAAATGTGTGTATTACACAACCAAATGTAGATTGGATACGGATTAATAACAGTCTATAATATGCATACATTAGTTTTTAGAGTCTATAATATAGATAGATTAGTTCGCGTATAATAGTATACAAGAGTTTATTTCGTTGCTCACGAGTAGAGTCTATATTACAGAAACATAAGATCTCTTATGGCAATCTATTAAAGTCTATTAAATAACTTAATGTGATAAACCTAATTATAGTAGTCTGAAAGAATTTATGACTATCATAAAAATAGTAATAAGATATTTTTAAATAGTAAAGATTTTGATTCTATAAAACAGATACATAAGATCACTTATAGTAGTCTATAAGAGTCTGTTACGGTATCATATCATGTAAAGTTTAAAAAGATATTCAGTTAATAGTTGAGATTTTGAGTCTATTATAGTGCCATATGATATAAGGGTTAATAAGATTGGGTTAATAGTTGAGATTTTGAGTCTTATTATGGTATCATATGATATAAAGGTTAATAAGATTAGGTTAATAGTTGAGATTTTGAAATTATAATACAGATATATTAAGATCACTTATAATAGGCTATAAGAATATATTGGAGTATCATATGATATAAAGGCTAATAGGATTAGGTTAATAGTAGAGATATCGAGTCTATAATAGATACATTAAGATCATTTATAGTTGTTTGTAAGAGTCTATTACACTATCATATCATAAAGGTTAATAAGATTAGGTTAATAGTTGAGATTTTGAGTCTATAATACAGATACATAAGATCACTTATAGTAGTTTATAAGAGCCTATTACAGTATCATATCATATAAAGATTAATAAGATTAAGTCAATAGGTGAGATTTTGAGTCTATAATACAGATGCATAAGAGTCTATTACAGTATCATAAAAAGATTAAGAAGATTAGGTTAATAGTCGAGATTTTGAGTCTATAATACAGATACATAAGAGTCTATTACAGTATCATATAAAGATTAATAAGATTAGGTTAATAGTCGAGATTTTGAGTCTATAATACAGATACATAAGAGTCTATTACAGTATCATATAAAGATTAATAAGATTAGGTTAATAGTCGAGATTTTGAGTCTATAATACAGATACATAAGAGTCTATTACAGTATCATATAAAGATTAATAAGATTAGGTTAATAGTCGAGATTTTGAGTCTATAATACAGATACATAAGAGTCTATTAGAGTATCATATAAAGATTAAGAAGATTAGGTTAATAGTTGAGATTTTGAATCTATAATACAGATACATAAGAACACTTATAGTATTTTATAAGTCTATTAAAGTATCAGGTAAAAATGAATGACAATTGATTATAAATTAAATAATAAGAATAAAATTAATAGTTAAATGGATAAAGTAACATTATAAATAATAACAATCGAACAATTATGAAATTGTTGCATTGGCTAAATTAATGAAACAATAATAATAATAATAAATTGATAATAATAATAATAATACAATAAATACTATACATATCAATTATATTAATAATAATAATAATAATAATATTTATCTTACCATAGAGAGAGTAGGCCTTAGAACAGTTCTGTACACAATGATTGGTTTTGCCTATCGAGAATTAAGTGATATAGCTTATTATTTTTTTCAAGATGGTTGAAAAAGGGTGGGAGAAAGTCTTGGGGTATTTGGCCATATTATTGAAGGGTGCTCTTGGTTGTTATTACAATTGGGAAACACATTTGTTAGGGTGATTATTGGCTTATAGGGAAATATGTTCAGGTTAATCCAGTTGATAGAAAAGCTTTTCGATTAGTTTCAGTTGATGCTTTTCGGATCTCATATCATTGGATTGTTGAATTAATCATATTCAGAATTTTACTTTACTGTTGCAAGTAAATTCTTTTATAACAGTTAATATATATTGATATGGTGGTTTTCTTCCCTATTGTGCAACTCTGAAAAACTGTTTCAATTTTATTTTCTGCAGGTTGATTCTATTGGTTTTGAAATGGATTTTATGTTTTATTTTTTTTTGTTTTTTTTTAATTTTCTTTCATTTCGTTGGTTCGATTTCATATTTTGTGTTTTTAAAATAATTTCGTATTCCATATTTTTTATTTTTAGTTTTTTTCTTTCTTCTATATCGCTAATAATTTTCTATCTTATTCTATATTATTTTCAAATATTCTATATTTCCAAATTTATATTTCCACTTTTGGATCAACAAATATTTTTTTTCATTTTTTATATATCTTTTTTTTATTATATTCTCATATTCTAAATTTTCAAGTGGTTCTAATTATTTATCTTATTTTCAAAATGCAAATAAATTTCTACATTTTTCTTTCATGATAACAATATTTTATTTAATTTAATTTAATTTTTTTAGTTACATTTCTTTTAAAATCTATATATTCGTTTCATTTTCGCTTTTGTGTAGTGTTTCTTTAAGGCATTGTAATTTGTGCTTATCACAAAACATTTTAATACAGGTACAGTATATATTTTATATAAATTTTATTTCCATTGAATATATAAAAATAACTTTTAAAATATTTCATATATACTCTTATATACACTAAACGACTACAATATATTTTGTTGCTAAATATTTTATTTTCGACTGTATTTGTTTTTTAATTGCAGAAATATATATATATTTTCTTTATATAAAACTAATAACTACACACTTTTAAACTCTTTACAGTTACAAATATATATAATAATTTCATGTATAAAAATAATTTACACTTTATTTACAATACTATACAAAAATATATAAAGCTTATTCAGTATTATTGTGATATTGCCACTGAGTATATTTTATAATCCACTACCTTGTGGTAATTATCTTTAGTTCTATGATTGCTTAAATTAATCTTGAGTATATTACACCTTCTTCCTTTCACTCGGTAAGTTTTCTATTTCGATTTAGCGTTATCGGTACAAATACTGACAAATAATTATAAAATAATGTAGAGAATTAATCTACATCATTTTGGAGTTCATTTCGTATCACCATGAGAAATTTTGATATTACCTTCTAATTCTCCAGATTTTCCAATCTGGATGCTTGACTGAGTTGATAATGTTTCTTGAGAATTAGGATTCTCTAAGGACCTTAATATATCGTGTGACTCAAACTTAGTCTCCCTTAGTTCAGGATACCTGTCATGCAGGATGTCTGATAAAGATATATCTGAGGAGGAATGTTCAAATTCTTCTATAGTTTCCGTGTCATCGCTCCCTTCCTTAGTTTTATAGGTTTTTACTTTAACTGTTCTCTTGATAAATGGTTCTCCACTAATTCCTTTACCATCAAAATCGGCAATTTTCTTTAAAAGGTACTTTGTAGCTTCTGATTTACCTAGTGAAGAATCTTCATTCCCTTCAAATTCTTCTACTATCTCCTCGGAATCGTCGTCGCCATCTTTTGTTGAATATGTTTTTACTCTCACAGTTCTCTTTACAAGTGGTCTCGAAGAGTCCATATCAAAGTCAGTTAACTTTTTAATTAACAAATCAGAAGTATCAAAACTTTCACCATGTTCTTTAAGTTCATCATCCTTTATATCAAAATATTTGGCACCTCGTTTGTCTTTTTCATCAAATGAGGTTTTAAACATAGCAGAAGAGTCAAATGGAATTTTAGATTCATTCACAAATTCTTCAATTAATTCTTCTGGTTCATTTGATCCTTCTTTGGTTTTGAAAGTTTTTATCCTGACAGTTCGTTTAACTTCAGGTTGAGAGTCTGATAAACCTGACTGAAGTTCAGCTAATTTTTTCGAAAATAGTTTTGCTGCATCACACTGTAACTCCTCTCCCTCGGCCTCAAATTCTTCTATGACTTCTTCTGGCTCATCACTACCTTCCTTTATTTTAAAAGTTTTAACTTTAATAGTTCTCTTGACAACAGGCTGAGAATCGTAAGTATTGTTATCGAACTCTTCTAGCTTTTTAGCAAGCAAATCTGAGGTATTTAGTTTAGTATGGAAATGACCAGCAACTTCTGGTTTACTTGATGCAAAAGAAATTTTACCTAATCTACCTCCAATTACACCTTCGTCTTCTCTTTTTCTTTCTTCAGGTTCAACCATTTGTTTAACAAATTGTAAAGATTGAAAATCTGACTTAGCTTCTAAAGGAATATTTTGTGGAATATCTGTTTCATTATCTTTTAGTACAAAGTCGGTTTTAATATCAACATCAGGAACATTGACAGTTCCCTCAACAGCTGTACCGTCAATGCCATACCACCGTTTAGGTGGTTTTGGAACTTCAGAAAATTCAGCATCTTCAGAAAGTTCGTGCTGAGGTAAACTGTGAGGTGAAGTAAAAGCGACATTTTCATATGTTGGAATATCAACTTCAACTCTTGAATCAACATTACAGTAAACTGGATGTGAATGTTCAGGAGAGTCTTCATCGTCGAGAAAATGTACTTTTAAATCGGGAGAGATGGTGGCTCCCGTTCGACTAGGCTCAATTAAAATGTCATTTGTTTTTTTGGTGAAACTTAAACTGTCAGGTTTTTCAGCATTAGAAGTAACCTCAAATTCTACTACCTTAATGTCTGGTAAATGATCGGTTCTTGATCTGCCAACATTTTCGTATAACTGGGATTGATCTCCAGAATAACGGAAAGGAATATCTGCCTGATAACCTTTATCAGATTCAGAAATTGTTGGAATATTAAAAGAACATTGAGTTAAAACACTTTCTGAAAAATCGTTTTCAAAATTCACACCCTCACTAGGTTTTTCTATTCTAGCACCGACTGCAACAACATCTGGAAATCTCAGAGAGCCACAGTCTTCAAAGTTTTTATTAAACTGGCTTTCAGGACTAGCTTTATCAACACTCGCCGTGGGAAATTCTACTGAAAAATCGCCGATAAGACCATTACTTTCAACTTTCACATCGTCTTCCACATTGGAAGTTACTGTTACCTGAGGAAAACCTTTTGAAAGGATATTTTTCTCCGGGGAAGAAATATATAATTGATTTTCATCAAAGTTATCAAATCCATTAACAGAAAAATCAAGATCTCCAGATGCATGTGGAATCTTTTCGTCAGCATCTCTTGATTTCTTAAAATCAGCAGAAACATTCACCTCTGGAGTACCAAACTTATTATCGGCCTTCAAATCAGTACCAGACTTTTTCCCCAAGCAACTTCCAAAGTTAATTATTTTCTTTTTATTTCGCGCACCAGATTCAACTGGAGAACCATTACATTCAACTGAAGGGAGCGAAACATCAGCATCAACAGAGTGAAGACCGTTCACATTTACTTCGCCTTCAAAAGTAGGAGTATAAGAATTTTCGTTATCTTTCTCATTTTTACCAAAACAAGATGGCAATTTCGATTTTACTTTCTTTCCTTTCATTTTAGGACCTTTAATATCTACAGTAGGTGCGTCAACTTTAACATCCCCCTCTAATTCAAAGTCAGGGACACTATTAGATATATCTACTCCAATAGATGGAGTTGGAACTTTTAATCTACCTTCTTTCTCCAGTGAAATTTCCGGAGCTGCTACTTCCATATCAAATCTAGGAAAACTGGTATCGATGTCGATGTCAAGTTTAGGGTCGAACTTTGGCAGCTCTCCCTCAACTTTACCATCAATATTTGGAACATTTTTGTCGCTACCACTAACACCTACGTCCAATTCCGCACTCGGTAGTTTAGGACCTTCAACTGAAAAATCTAAATCTCCCTTAAGATCTAATTCAGGAGATTTCATGTTCAGGTCAACATTAGGTGACCCTGATATATCCGAACTTTTGCCTTCAATTCCGATTTTATATTTAGGTACATCTAAATCGATTTGCGGAGATATTAATGATATTGAAGGACCATCTACGTCTAATGATGCTTCAGGAATATTTCCTTCAACATTTACCGATGGAAGACCAACAGACATTTCTGGTTTATCATTATTTACTTTAACGCTTGGGTCAAGTGTTATTCCGGGAATATTTGCTTCAATATTTACAGAAGGAGTTTTTGCTGATAATTCTGCTTTGGAAGGTTCGACATCAATATTAGCTTTTAATTTAGGCTTGTCCTTTTTACCGAAACAGCTTCCAAGATTTGCTTTTTTCTTTTTAGAAGGAATCTCCCCTGAGGGTAGTTCACCTTCGACGTTCACTTCTCCTTTTATACTAGGAACTCCTTTGATTTCGCCTTCAACTTCCAAAGAGGGATTCTTTTCAACATCAAAGGATTTACGTTTTCCGAAGCACGAACCTAACGTACCCTTCTTCTTTTTACTATCATTCTTAACTTCGGAGGTCTCTATATTGATGTCGCCTTTTACAACGGGGATATCGACATCGCCTTCAATATCTAGTTCGGGGCCCTTAAGTTTTAAATCTGCGTCTAACCTTCTACCAGAAGGTGAAGGACCTGATATGTTCGATTCAGGAACATTTATCTCTGTTTCTAATTTAGGAGCTTTGCTTTTACCAAAACAAGAACCAAGTCCAAGCTTTCCCTTACCATCAACTTTTGGACCTTTAACATCAATATTTTCTTTCCCAATTTTTACATCACCTTCAATTTTAGGAGTTTCTACTTCTGCTGATCCCTTAATACCTCCTTCTGGAATTTCTACTTCTGCTTCAGGCTTATCTACTTTTACAGATTTACTCTTGTCTTTTCCTAAGCAGGATCCAAGTTTGAACTTTCCTTTCCCAGAATCCTTAGGAGCTTTTGCTTCAACTTTCGGACCACGTAACTCTACACCCCCTTTTAATTCTGCATCATCAAATTCAACCGATGGAACATCTGCAGATCCTTCAACTCCCAAAGATGGTGAACCTATTTCTAAACCAGGAGTTTTAACTTTCATGTCACCCTCTAATTCTGGAGAATGAACACTCATATCAACATCTGCTTTAGGTTTTCCGAAGCATGAACCAAACTTACTTTTAGGCTTCTTTACTTCAGCTTTCACGTTAAGATTTGGTTCTTCTACTTTAATGTCTGACTTCAGTTGTGGAGAATCAACATCTACAGACAATTCTCCTGCAGGAGCTGCTATATCTACTGATGGGGACTCAATATTGGTATCAACTTTGGGTTTCTTACCAAAACAGGAACCCAAACCAGAACTAGACTTTTTAGCTGGCTTTTCGACGTCAACTTTAACTTCCGCCTTTGGAATTTGAATTTCTCCTTCCAACGTAGGTAGCTCACCTTCAACTGAAGAGGATAATTTTCCTTCCACTTTGGGAGCTTTAGGACTCTTAGGTTTTCCAAAGCACGAACTTAATTTTCCCTTCGACTTTTTAGTTTCGACATCCACATCTGGTCCTCTAATAGAGGCATCTCCTTCGAGAGACGGCGCCTCTACATCTATTTTTCCACTCACATCTGGTGATTTCACACTAATGTCTCCTTCACAAGATGGTATATAAGCGTCTCCCTTTTTAGATTTGTCACCTTTTCCAAAACAGGATGGCATTTTCGATTTTACTTTCTTTCCTTTCATTTTAGGCCCTTTCACATCAACACTAGGAGCCTCAACTTTAACATCCCCTCCTATTTCAACATCAGGGACATTACCAGAAATATCTACTTCAATATCAGGAGTCGGAACTTTTAAACTACCCTCCTTCTTCAGTGATATTTCCGGAGTTGCCACATCCATATCAACTTTTGGAAAACTGGTATCAATGTCAATGTCAAATTTAGGGTCAAACTTTGGTATCTCTCCCTCAACTTTACCTTCGATCTTTGGGACTTTAATTTCTTTACCACTAACATCTAAATCCAATTCGGCACTTGGTAGTTTAAAATCTTCAACTGAAAAATCTACATCTCCCTTAAAATCTAATTCAGGAGATTTCATGTTCAGGTCAACATTCGGTGACAAGGATATCTCAGGACTTTTACCTTCTATTTCAACTTCGTATTTAGGAAAATCTAAATCGACTTCTGGGGATTTTAAAGATATCGAAGGAGCATCTATATCTAATGATGCTTCAGGAATATCTCCATCAACATTTACCGATGGAAGATCAACGGATATTTCTGGTTTATCCTTGTTTATTTCAAGGTCTAACGTACCTACTTTAACGCTTGGATCAAGTGTAACGTCAGGAACATTTGCCTCAATATTTACAGATGGAATTTCTGGAGATAATTCTGCTCTAGGGGGTTCAATATCAATATCAGCCTTTAACTTAGGCTTATTTTTCTTACCGAAACAGCTTCCAAGATTTGCTTTTTTCTTTTTAGAAGGAATTTCCCCTGATGGTAATTTACCTTCGACCTTCATTTCTCCCTCTATGCTTGGAACTCCTTTGATTTCACCCTCAACTTCTAAAGAGGGCTTCTTTTTCTCAACATCGGTGGATTTACGCTTTCCGAAACACGAACCTAATGAACTTTTCTTCTTCTTATCATCAATTTTAATTTTGGGGGCCTCTATATCAATATCGCTTTTTATAACGGGAGTATCAATATCGCCCTTAATATCTAATTCGGGGCTCTTGAGCTTTATATCTGCGTCTAAATTTCCACCTGAAGATGAAGGACCTGAAATGTCAGATTCAGGAACATTTACCTCCGCTTTTAATTTAGGGGCTTTTCTTTTACCAAAACAAGAACCAAGTCCAAGCTTTCCCTTACCATCAACTTTTGGACCTTTGACATCAATATTTTCTTTCCCAATTTTTACATCACCTTCAATTTTAGGAGTTTCTACTTCTACTGATCCCTTAATACCGCCTTCTGGAATTTCTACTTCTGCTTCAGGCTTATCTACCTTTACAGATTTACTCTTGTCTTTTCCTAAGCAGGATCCAAGTTTGAACTTTCCTTTCCCTGATGCCTTAGGAGCTTTTGCTTCAACTTTCGGACCACGTAATTCTACATCCCCTTTTAATTCCGCATCATCAAATTGAACCGATGGAACATCTGCAGATCCTTCAACTCCTAAAGATGGTGAACCTATTTCTAAAACAGGAGTTTTAGCTTTCATGTCACCCTCTAATTCTGGCGAATGAGCACTCATATCAACATCTGCTTTAGGTTTTCCGAAGCATGAACCAAATTTACTTTTAGGCTTCTTTACTTTAGCTTTCACATTAAGATTTGGATCTTCTACTTTAATGTCTGATTTCAATTGTGGCGAATCAACACCTACAGATAATTCTCCTGAAGGAGCTTCTGCATCTACTGATGGAGCCTCAATACTAGTATCAACTTTGGGTTTCTTACCAAAGCAGGACCCCAAACCAGAACTAGACTTCTTAGCTGGCTTTTCAGCTTTAATATTCACTTCTGCTTTTGGAATGTCAATTTCTCCTTTCAAAGTAGGTAGCTCACCTTCAACTGAAGAGGATAATTTTCCTTCTACTTTGGGAGCTTTAGGACTCTTTGGTTTTCCAAAGCACGAACCCAATTTTCCTTTCGACTTTTTAGGTTCAACTTCTAAATCTGGTCCTCTAATGGAAGCATCTCCTTCGAAAGATGGAGACTCTACATCTACTTTTCCAGTAACATCTGGTGTTTTCACACTAATGTCTCCTTCACAAGATGGCATATAAGTGTCTCCCTTTTTAGCTTTGTCGCCTTTTCCGAAACATGACGGCATCTTCGATTTTACCTTTTTTCCTTTCAATTTAGGACCTTTAACATCTACAGTAGGAGCCTCAACTTTAACATCCCCTTCTAATTTTACGTTAGGGGCATTACCAGAGATATCTATGTCAACATCAGGAGTCGGAACTTTTATACTACCTTCTTTCTCCATTGATATTTCAGGAGCTGCAACATCCATATTAACTTTCGGAAAACTGGTATCTATGTCAATATCCAATTTAGGGTCGAACTTGGGCAGTTCTCCCTCAACATTACCTTCGATCTCTGGTACATTTATGTCTATACTACCAACACCTAAGTTCAATTCTGGACATGGTAGTTTAGGACCTTTAACAGAAAATTCTACATCTCTCTTAAGATCAAAATCAGGAGACTTCATCTCCAAGTCAACGTTAGGTGACATCGACATATCTGAACTTTTCCCTTCTAAATCGATTTCATATTTAGGAAAATCTAAATCAACATCAGGACCTTTTAACGATATTGAAGGAATATCTATATCCAATGATGGTTCAGGAATATTTCCTTCAATATTTACCGAAGGTACCCCGACGGCCATTTCTGGTCTATCCATATTTATGTCAAGGTCTATAGTGCCTACTTTAAGGCTTGGATCAAGTGTTACATCCGGAGCATTTGTCTCAATATTTAAAGATGGAATCTCTGATGATAATTCTGCCTTGGGAGGCTTAATGTCGATGTCAGCTTTTAATTTCGGTTTATCTTTTTTACCGAAACAGCTACCAAGATTTAGTTTTTTCTTTTTAGAAGGAATTTCCCCTGATGGTAATTTACCTTCGACCTTCATGTCTCCTTCTATGTTTGGAACTCCTTTGATTTCGCCACCAACTTCCAAAGATGGCTTCTTTTTCTCAACATCTATGGATTTACGTTTTCCGAAACATGAACCTAATGAACCCTTCTTCTTACCATCAATTTTAATTTCGGGAGCCTCTACATCAATATCGCTTTTAATAACGGGGGTATCAATATCGCCCTTAATATCTAATTCGGGGCTCTTAAGCTTTATATCTGCGTCTAACTTTCCACCAGAAGATGAAGGGCCTGAAATTTCCGATTCAGGAATATTTACCTCCGTTTTTAATTTAGGGGCTTTGCTTTTACCAAAACAAGAACCAAATCCAAGCTTTCCCTTACCATCAACTTTTGGACCTTTGACATCAATATTTTCTTTTCCAATTTTAGCATCACCTTCAATTTTAGGTGTTTCTACTTCTACTGATCCTTTGATACCGCCTTCTGGAATTGCCAGTTCTGCTTCAGGCTTATCTACCTTTATAGATTTACTCTTGTCTTTCCCTAGGCAGGATCCAAGTTTAAATTTCCCTTTTCCTGATCCCTTAGGAACTTTTGCTTCAACTTTTGGACCATGAAATTCTACATCCCCTTTTAATTCTGCATCATCAATTTGTACATTTGGAACTTCTACAGATCCTTCAACTCCTAAAGATGGCGATCCTATATCTAAACTTGGGGTGTTAGCTTTCACTTCACCTTCTATTTCTGGACTTTTAACATTCACATCAGCATCCCCTTTAGGTTTACCGAAACAGGAACCAAATTTACTTTTAGGCTTCTTTACTTTAGCTTTCAAGTTAAGATTTGGATCTTCAACTTTAATGTCTGATTTCAATTGTGGAGAATCAATATCTACAGACAATTCTCCTGAAGGAGGAGCTACATCTACCGTTGGGGAATCGATACTAGTATCAACTTTGGGTTTCTTACCAAAGCAGGAACCCAAACCTGAACTAGACTTTGTTTGCTTTTTAGTTTTAATATTCACTTCTGCCTTTGGAGCATCAATTTCTCCTTTCAATGTAGGCAGCTCACCTTCAGTAGAAGAAGATAATTTTCCTTCTAACTTGGGAGCTTTAGGACTCTTAGGTTTTCCAAAGCACGAACCTAATTTTCCTTTTGGTTTTTTAGTTTCAACTTTTAAATCTGGTCCTCTAATAGAGGCATCTCCTTCGAGAGACGGTGACTCTACATCCACTCTTCCAATCATTTCTGGTGTTTTCACACTAATATCTCCTTCACAAGATGGCATATAAGCGTCTCCCTTTTTAGATTTGTCACCTTTTCCGAAACAGGATGGCATTTTCGATTTTACTTTCTTTCCTTTCATTTTAGGCCCTTTCACATCAACACTAGGAGCCTCAACTTTAACATCTCCTCCTATTTCAACATCAGGGACATTACCAGAGATATCTACTTCAATATCAGGAGTCGGAACTTTTAAACTACCCTCCCTCTCCAGTGTTATCTCTGGAGTTGCTACATCCATATCAACTTTTGGAAAACTGGTATCGATATCAATGTCAAATTTAGGTTCGAACTTTGGCATCTCTCCCTCAACTTTACCTTCGATCTTTGGTACTTTAATGTCTCTACCATTAACATCTAAATCCAATTCTGAACTAGGTAGTTTAGGACCTTCAACTGAAAAATCTACATCTCCCTTAAAATCTAATTCAGGAGATTTCATGTCAAAGTCAATATTAGGTGACAAGGATATATCAGGACTTTTGCCTTCTATACCGATTTCATATTTAGGAAAATCTAAATCGACTTCTGGAGATTTTAAAGATATCGAAGGTGCATCCACATCTAATGATGCTTCAGGAATATTGCCTTCAACATTTATCGATGGATCTAGTGTTACATCGGGAACATTTGCATCAATATTAACAGATGGAATTGCTGTGGATAGTTCTGCTCTAGGGGGTTCGATATCGATATTGGCTTTTAATTTAGATTTATCTTTTTTGCCGAAACAACTTCCGAGATTTAAATTTTTCTTTTTAGAAGGAATTTCTCCTGATGGCAATTTACCTTCGACCTTCATTTCACCTTCTATGTTTGGAACTCCTTTAATTTCTCCTTCAACTTCTAAAGAGGGCTTCTTTTTCTTAACATCTGTGGATTTTCTTTTTCCGAAACACGAACCTAATGAACTTTTCTTCTTCTTACCATCAATTTTAATTTCGGGAGTCTCTACATCAATATCGCTTTTTATAACAGGAGTATCAATATCGCCCTTAATATCTAATTCAGGGCTCTTGAGCTTTATATCTGCGTCTATCTTTCCACCTGAAGATGGAGAACCTGAAATGTCCGATTCAGGAATATTTACCTCCGTTTTTAATTTAGGGGCTTTGCTTTTACCAAAGCAAGAACCAAGTCCAAGCTTTCCCTTACCATCAACTTTTGGACCTTTAACATCAATATTTTCTTTCCCAATTTTTACATCACCTTCAATTTTAGGAGTTTCTATTTCTACTGATCCCTTGACACCACCTTCTGGAATTGTTATTTCTGCTTCAGGCTTATCTACCTTTACAGATTTATCCTTGTCTTTTCCAAAACAGGATCCAAGTTTGAACTTCCCTTTCCCTGATCCCTTAGGAACTTTTCCTTCGACTTTCGGACCAAGTAATTCAACATCCCCTTTTAATTCTGCGTCATCAATTTGTACTTGTGGAACATCTACAGATCCTTCAACTCCTAAAGATGGTGAACCTATATCTAGACTTGAAGTTTTAACTTTCATGTCACCCTCTAATTCTGGAGAATGAACACTCATATCAACATCTGCTTTAGGTTTTCCGAAGCATGAACCAAACTTACTTTTAGGCTTCTTTACTTCAGCTTTCACGTTAAGATTTGGTTCTTCTACTTTAATGTCTGACTTCAATTGTGGTGAATCAATATCTACAGTTAACTGTCCTGAGGGAGCTGCTACATCTACTGATGGGGATTCAATACTAGTATCAACTTTGGGTTTCTTACCAAAGCAGGAACCCAAACCTGAACTAGACTTTTTAGATGGCTTGCCAGCTTTAATATTCACTTCTGTCTTTGGAACGTCAATTTCTCCTTTTAATGTAGGTAGCTCACCTTCAACTGAAGAGGATAATTTTCCTTCTACTTTGGGAGCTTTAGGACTCTTAGGTTTTCCAAAGCACGAACCTAATTTTCCTTTCGACTTTTTAGTTTCAATTTTTAAATCTGGTCCTCTAAGAGAGGAGTCTCCTTCAAAAGATGGAGACTCTACATCTACTTTTCCAGTCACATCTGGTGTTTTCACACTAATGTCTCCTTCACCAGATGGCAAATAAGCGTCACCCTTTTTACCTTTCTTGCCTTTTCCAAAGCATGATGGCATTTTCGATTTAACTTTCTTTCCTTTCATTTCAGGAATTTTAACATCCACAGTAGGAGCCGGAGCCTCAACTTTAATATCCCCTCCTATTTCAACGTCAGGGGCATTACCAGAGATATCTACTTCAAAATCAGGAGTAGGAACTCTTATACTACCCTCTTTCTGTAGTGAAAATTCCGGTGTTGCTACTTCCATTTCAACTTTCGGAAAACTGGTATCTATGTCAATATCCAATTTAGGGTCAAACTTGGGCAGCTCTGCTTCAACTTTACCTTCGATCTTTGGTACTTTTATGTCTTTACCACTAGCATCTACATCCCATTCGGCACTAGGTAATTTAGGACCTTCAATTGAAAAATCTACATCACCCTTAAAATCTAAATCAGGAGATTTCATGTCCAAGTTATTGTCAGCTGACACCGATATATCAGGACTTTTGCCTTCTATTCCAATTTCATATTTCGGAAAATCTATTTCGGCATCCGGAGATTTTAAGGATATCGAAGGAACATCTACATCTAATTCAGGAATATTTCCTTCAACATTTATCGATGGAAGACCAACGGCCATTTCTGGTTTATCCTTACTGATGTCAAGGTCAATAGTACCTACTTTAACGCTTGGATCAAGTCTTACTTCCGGTACATTTGCTTCAATATTTACAGATGGAATCTCTGCGGATAATTCTGCTTTTGGGGGTTCAATATCAATATCAGCTTTTAATTTAGGCTTATCTTTCTTACCGAAACAGCTTCCGAGATTTACCTTTTTCTTTTTAGAAGGAATTTCCCCTGATGGTAATTTACCTTCTACTTTCATTTCTCCCTCTATGCTTGGAACTCCTTTGATTTCGCCCCCAACTTCTAAAGAAGGCTGCTTTTTCTCAATATCTGTGGATTTACGCTTTCCGAAACACGAACCTAATGAACCCTTCTTCTTCTTATCATCAATTTTAATTTTGGGGGCCTCTACATCAATATCGCTTTTTATAACGGGAGTTTCAATATCGCCCTTAATATCTAATTCGGGGCTCTTGAGCTTTATATCTGCGTCTAACTTTCCACCTGAAGATGAAGGACCAGAAATATCAGATTCAGGAACATTTACCTCCGTTTTTAATTTAGGAGCTTTGCTTTTACCAAAACAAGAACCAAGTCCAAGCTTTCCCTTACCATCAACTTTTGGACCTTTGACATCAATATTTTCTTTTCCAATCTTAACATCACCTTCAATTTTAGGAGTTTCTACTTCTACAGATCCCTTGATACCACCTTCTGGAATTACTACTTCTGCTTCAGGCTTATCTACCTTTACAGATTTACTCTTGTCTTTTCCTAAGCAGGATCCAAGTTTGAACTTTCCTTTCCCTGATGCCTTAGGAGCTTTTGCTTCAACTTTCGGACCACGTAATTCTACATCTCCTTTTAATTCTGCATCATTAATTTGAACTGATGGAGCATCTGCAGATCCTTCAATTCTCAAAGATGGTGCATCTGTATCTAAACTTGGGGAATTAACTTTCAAATCACCTTCTATTTCTGGAGATTTAACACTCATGTCAACATCCGCTTTAGGTTTACCGAAGCAAGAACCAAATTTACTTTTAGGCTTCTTTACTTTAGCTTTCACATTAAGATTTGGATCTTCTACTTTAATGTCTGATTTCAATTGTGGCGAATCAACATCTACGGATAATTCTCCTGAAGGAGCCTCTACATCTACTGATGGGGCATCGATACTAGTATCAACTTTGGGTTTCTTACCAAAGCAGGACCCCAAACCAGAACTAGACTTCTTAGCTGGCTTTTCAGCTTTAATATTCACTTCTGCTTTTGGAATGTCAATTTCTCCTTTCAAAGTAGGTAGATCACCTTCAACTGAAGAGGATAATTTTCCTTCCACTTTGGGAGCTTTAGGGCTCTTTGGTTTTCCAAAGCACGAACCTAATTTTCCTTTCGACTTTTTAGGTTCAACTTCCAAATCTGGTCCTCTAATGGAGGCATCTCCTTCGAAAGATGGAGACTCTACATCTACTTTCCCAGTTACATCTGGTGTTTTCACACTAATGTCTCCTTCACAAGATGGCATATATGCGTCTCCCTTTTTAGCTTTATCACCTTTTCCGAAACAGGATGGCATTTTCGATTTTACTTTCTTTCCTTTCATTTTAGGCCCTTTCACATCAACACTAGGAGCCTCAATTTTAACATCCCCTCCTATTTCAACATCAGGAACATTACCAGAAATATCTACCTCAATATCAGGAGTCGGAACTTTTATACTACCCTCTTTCTCCAGTGATATCTCTGGAGTTTCTACATCCATATCAACTTTTGGAAAACCGGTATCAATGTTAATATCCAATTTAGGATCAAACCTTGTCGCCTCTCCCTCAACTTTACCCTCGATCTTTGGGATTTTTATGCCGCTACTATCAATATCAATGTCCAGTTCGGCACTCGGTAATTTAGGACCTTTAAGTGAAAATTCTGAATCTCCCTTAAAATCTAAGTCGGGTGATTTCATGTCCAGGTTAAAGTTAGGTGACACCGATATATCTGGACTTTTGGTTTCAATTCCGGTTTCATATTTAGGAAAATCTAAATCGACATCTGGGGATTTTAAGGATATGGAAGGAACATCTATATCTAATGAAGGTTTAGGAATATTTCCATCAACATTTACCGATGGAAGACCAGCGGAAATTTCCGACCTATCTTTATTTATGTCAAGGTCTATAGTACCTACTTTAACGCTTGGATCAAATGTTACATCCGGAACATTTGCCTCTATATTTACAGATGGAATCTCTGCGGATAGCTCTGCTTTGGGAGGCTTAATATCGATGTCAGCTTTTAATTTAGGCTTGGGAGTTTCAATATCGATATCAGCTTTTAATTTAGGCTTATCTTTCTTACCGAAACAGCTTCCAAGATTTGCTTTTTTCTTTTTAGAAGGGATTTCCCCTGATGGTAATTTACCTTCGACGTTCATTTCTCCTTCAATGCTTGGAACTCCTTTGATTTCGCCCTCAACTTCTAAAGAGGGCTTCTTTTTCTTAATATCTGTGGATTTAGGCTTTCCAAAACACGAACCTAATGAACCTTTCTTTTTCTTACCATCTATTTTAATTTCAGGAGTCTCTACATCAATGTCACTTTTTATAACGGGGGAATCTACATCGCCTTTAATATCTATTTCGGGGCTTTTTAGTTTAACATCTGGTCCTATCAGTTCACCAGAAACTGACGGACCAGAAATATCCGATTCAGGAACATCTATTTCTGTTTTCACTTTAGGGGTTTTGCTTTTACCAAAGCAGGAGCCAAGTCCTAACTTTCCTTTCCCATCAACTTTTGGGCCTTTAACATCAATATTTTCTTTCCCAATTTTAACATCACCTTCAATTTTAGGTGTTTCTACTTCTACTGATCCTTTGATACCGCCTTCTGGAAGTTCTACTTCTGCTTCAGGTTTATCTACTTTTACAGATTTACTCTTGTCTTTTCCTAAGCAGGATCCAAGTTTGAACTTACCTTTCCCTGATCCCTTAGGAGGAGTTGTTTCAATTTTCGGACCACTTAATTCTATATCCCCTTTTAATTTTGCATCATCAGCACTAGGTACAGACCCTTCGACTTCCAGGGATGGTAAACTTACATCTACACTGGAAGTTCTAACTATGCCTTTTCCTTCTAACTCTGGAGGTTGAGCACTCATATCAACATCTGGTTTTGATTTTCCAAAACATGAACCAAATTTAGCCTTTGGCTTTTTAGGCTTATCGATTTTCTTTGGCTGTAAGTTAAGGTCAGGTTCTATATTTGGTGTTGCCAAATCTATATCAATTTTCCCAGAGTTAATATCGCCTTTAATAAGAGGGTCGATTTCTAGATTCAGCTCTGGTAAATCGCAAGACTGTCTTTTTTCTTCCATTATTAAACCTGGGATATTTAATTTAAGTTCTTCATTTCTTTGAAGTTCAATGTTTGCTGATGGAAGGTCAAATGAACCACTGCTATCCAATGGCTGTGGTTTTAAGTTTATATCTAATGATTTGTCTGTATCAATGGGTTTATATTTTATTTCTGCTCCTGTAATTTCTGGTTCTATTCTTAAATCTACACTAGGTGGAATGATTTCTAATTTTTGATTTGAATTAAAGTTATTATCTTTAAATTCCAATGTTGGAGAATACGAAATATTCATGTCTTTAGACATCCATTCTGTCCCTCCATCTTTTAAATTAGTGTTTATATTTAATGCAAGATTATTATCTTCGATATCAGGGTCTCTTAATATTAATTTTGGTGTCTCAATTTCTAAAGTGGGTTGTTTTATATCTACTTCTGGTGTTTGTAAGTCTATATTTATGTTTTTGGAAGGAAAATCAAAATCAGTTGATTTTGCAGTTAGTTCTGAATTAATATTAAATTTTTCCAGATCTATTTCAGGTTTTGTTAAGTCTGTTTTTAGTGAAGGTCCTTCAAATGAAATATTTGTTTTTGGTGATCTTATCTCGAAATCTGCTGAAGGTGAAGTTATTTCCATTTCATTGTCTATGTTAATATTTTTCGACATACTCTCCTTCTTAATTCCAAAGTCTGTTTTTAGCGAAGGTCCGTCAAATGAAATATTTGTTTTTGGTGAACTTATATCGAAATCTGCTGAAGGTGGAGTTATTTCCATTTCGTTATCTATGTTAATATTTTTCGACATACTCTCCTTCTTAATTTCTAATTCTGGTGGTCGAATATCTACTCTTCCAACAATATCGTCATGCCCAGTCTTTATTTCGAATTCCTGAGATGCATTTGTTACTTCATATTTATTTTTAGAATCTTTACCAAAACAAGCACTCAATGGTGACTTTTTATTTTTCTTGGTCTTTATTTCAGCATTTATTTCACTTTCAGGAATTGACTTTTCAATTGAAATAGAGGATTTATCATCTGCTTTTAAGTGTAATCCTCCTTGAGATTCTCCTTCTTTTTCAGAAGGCTTTTCTAATTTTCCTGACTTTTCTTTCCCAAAGCAAGACCCCAAATTACTTTTTGGTTTCTTAGGACTTTTTGCATCCTTCCTTAAGCTTGTGTCAATGTCACATTCGGCTTCAAGTTTTGGAGTAATATACTCTACTCTTTCAGATGACCCACCAATGGAGCCACTACCTCTTAAATTTAATCTGGAATCAATGTCTGGAGTGGAAGTCGATAATGGACCATCAATCTCATCCTTTGAAGGGCTTTTGCTAAAACATGATCCAATTTTTGTCTTTTTTGTTTTCTTGGGTGTCGAAGAGACGGGGCTGACATTCAAATTTATTTCAGAAGAAGGAGATAGAGATAAGGTCTTGGATTCTGGACTACTAGCACCAGACCTTTCCTTTTCTATGCTGAAAGCAGTTTCATCAAACTCCTCGTCACTAACATCATCTGCTTTTCTTTTGCCAAAGCAAGATGGCAATTTACCTTTCTTCGATTTGGAATCATTTTTAACATCTGCAGATGACCTTCCAACACTTACATCTAAACGACCATCACCCTCAACTTGTAAATTTAAAGGCTGCATGGATGTATCTTTGTTGTATTCCAAAGTGTTATAATTAGATACTTCTCTCGCGTTTCCCTCAGGATAATCTAATCGAATATCCTCAACCCTTTTCAAATGCACTGTCTCTTTGGTTAGGGAAATGTTAGTCTCGTTACTAGTATCTAGCTTTCTAGTTTTTACAGTAACTACGTCAGGCAATGATGATACTTCGTTCTCAGAATATGTCTGAACATCAGGATAAGGATAATTTTTAGATTCTAAACTAGGTTCAACTTTGTTTGAGTCACTAATATTTTTTTTGCTACTACTACTACTAATATCACCTGTTTGCATTTCACTGTTTAAAATGAGTTGCATATTTCTTACGGCCCAAGAATTTTGAGAGCCGTCCATGGTGGAAGAATCATTGCTGTGAGATTTGATTACATCGTCTTTATCTGGAGTACCGATAACGCTAACAGTAACAACATTATTATCTTCAGTGGCAATAGTATTCGATATATTTTTTCCAGTAAATGCTGGGGTTCCTTTTTTAGTATCTTGATATTTATAAGTGGCATCGCTTTCACTGTGGGGTTGCAGCACCCACGATCCACGCTTCAATCCTCCGAAAAAATTTGGCTCCCTAAATTTCCAGGACACCCGTTTCGATTTTCCACCATTTTCTTCATGCGGAGGAGGTGGTGGAGGATATGGTGGTGGGGAATCTAAATCGTATTCGGTCTATTTCGTCATTCGGTCTATTTCGTCGGTAATCGTCCACCAGGAATATATAATCGGGGGGCGAGACCTTTAAAAAGGAAGCTTCACTTGATCGATGCATCAACGTCTGACGATCTCCCTCTGAGCTGTCGCAATTTTTGGTGTGACTCAAACTAGAAAGTCCTTTTTAAATAATATTAAGTATAAAGCTCTATTCACTGGTATTTACGGCACTCTTTGGAATTTATAAGCTAAGGGCTCCTCGCCTACTCTTAGATCGCACTTGATTTTTTAAATTTTTATCACAATTTTTTCACTTCATGACTTTTTTAACCATCATTAGGGTTACTAAATCTAACATTCATAAACGTCTTCCCGGGTTGTCTATGATCCGTATCATTATATTTAAGGAGGAGTAAAAACCGTGAGATATCAACTAGATAGAATTGAATTGACAGATCGGTAGGTGCAAGTCTTTTAAGAGTTCTGTAAAAAAATATCATTAATTTATTTTGTTTTAATTGTAGTGCTATACATAATACTTCTTGGTATAAGAAGTGCCGTTTTTTCTCAGGATGTTACAAAACTGGATCATTGGCACATTTAATATCCCTGTACACTTCTTTCTCATATTTGGGTTGAATATCTGTTCAACTTTAGGATCGTATTAAATGTAATGTAGATTTTGTTAGTGGAAATGTCATTACTGATGTTAATATATAGCAAAGAAAATAAAGGAAACCTGGGTATTTTAATTACGGACTTTGTGATTAAATGTAATCTAAGTACGCTAGTATCTGTCAAAAAGAGTTGTAAAAAAAATGTCAAATAAAAGCATAATAAATGGAATTGGTCAATAAGGGATATAACGATGTTAAATTATTAAATAGGAGGATTGATTGTAATTAGATGAAAATATTGACTAGCGATACAATGTAAGGATTTCACTTTGTACTGTGATAATAAAACAGAGGTAATTAACGCACAAGAGGCAATAACTGGCCACCTAAAAGATGTATTTGTTGACGTTGATGAGCTGAGGAACTGGTATTCTGTAGATTAACACCTGCTTCAAATAGAATAAATTTTATATAACTTCAGGTTGAGAATTAATAATTTATTTTGTTTCACTTTATTACTATTTCAACAACTCAAAAAATTTCAATTTAAATAAAAAACTGGAAAGCGTTAAATTTTTAATGATTCAATTTTAAATATTTACAAAAAATTCTAAATGAGAGTATTATTTTTTTTAGAACCCACACCGACTTATTTTATCAGGGGAGCTATAATATCTTGATAAAATGATATATATTCCTTCAACCTTTTTTTCTTCTCCTCCGGAGGAATGTAGTAATTAATATGAATTTACATCGTGGTCGCTCTTCAAACTTTAAAATATATTTAAATCATTTTATTTCTCAGAATAATAATAATAAGCTCCTCGAAATTCTGAATAGTTAAAACTCTCTTTTTTATTTTTTTCAAATCTCTCTTTTTGTGTTGAGGGAGAGTTTTTTATGATGTTTCTATAGCGAACGTAGCTCTTAACCCTTCTGAGGTCGTTTTAAAGGAACACGAATTCCATTATTACACAAAGTCACTCTCAGATTTAATCACAGTCTATCTACAACATACACACATGCACAGAGGAGTCCACGAGACTGGTGGAATAACGAGTCTACCATCCTCACGCGAATAATTAGACTTTCTATACGTTTCTTCTCAGCTGTATGCGTTTCGCACAAAGCTTTTTGAAAATCTTTTGTCGACTTGATAGAAAAGGACTGTCCAATATTGGGGAATTAACTCTCTTTTATAATATATTGCAACTATGAGCTACCTTTATCTTCTCGTATTAATTATCGTAGATATAAATCTTCAATTATACGTAAAAAAGTATAACCTATTTATATATTTCTTCTACTTTTCATCTTATTCTTATACATTCGTGGGGTATCTATTTTTAATTTTGTTTATGTTATTATAGGTACAAACAAAGTAACGATACTGGAACCTTTTCTCTCTCTCTGCGGGACAGTTTAACTTCTCTCTTCTCCCCGCTCATTCGACTGGTTTGCGTTGTTTTTTCGGGGTGAAAGTTCAACACATCAATCCTCGTCATATCATCTCCGTTCTCTCGGGGATTCGAAGTCCCACTTTTTTATATAACTTTTAAGCAAACTCTCTTTCCTGTTGAAGAGTGCTCTCTCCTACATCCACTCCCTATTTTGAGTCCCTATATAAATTAAATTACGTATTGACTCATGTCTCTTATCTCTGGTTACCATAAAACATAATATATAGTTATAATACAGTATAATATATATATGTTATTATTATAATAACAAACATTATATATTATAATATAATATACTAATTATATATATATTATATTATATTCGACATTATCATAGTATTTACGCTTTTGCTTTGAATGAAAAATATTCTTGACGTTATAGAAAACATTAAGAGATATTTTAGATAATGGTGAATGATATATTTATTCAATTCTTAGGGATAATTGAAAATATAGATATATCTATCTATTACTGCATTATTTTCCATAAAATTCCAAATTTGTGCATTATATAATAAAGCTAATATATATATATAATTCACTATAAATACATAATATTAGTATATGGCCTTGTATAAAAATATATTGTCCAGTACGATTACTTATATAATATTAAATTATATATAGTTATATATAAATTCGTATATATTTAATGCCTTCATTATAAATTTGAATAATATCAATCTATCTTTATTAATATTATCTTAAAATATTTTTTCCTTATGATAATATAAACTTTATATATAATACATACTCTAAAATATATATATAGCCTATATTAATATATTATTAATTTTTACATATTATAGGGTATTATATATTAGGTTTCAATATATATAATAATAAATAATTATATACTCTAAATTTATACTATTATATTCTTTAAAATAATTTATTAATAATAGAAGAAAATTAATTCT
>JABUQX010050509.1:40000-59719 GCA_015478945.1 Trachelipus rathkii
TCTTGATTCTAAGAATATTTTTCTCAATTTTGTTCTCTACACTCAATAATCTAAATCTAATGACATATACACTGTGGCAGATTCTGTTCTATAACTTCATCGGTGCCCAGTACTATATATTAGTAGCGTGAGAATTTCGTATAGAATATCTCGCCACGCAAAGAACCTCATATACAAAAATCGCTTGCGGAGTGTTAATGTTAGCCTGAGATTAGTCTTTAATTTTGCTGAAAGTAAGTGATTTCCGAAAAGTTGGAGTCAGATACCCTATACAATTCTGGGGATACCTTCCCATTCCTTTCACCCAGTATATCTACCGTGTTCACTCCATATATCAACCATTCAAGTACTATTACCTGGTAAAATTAACATAAGTATTGACCCGAAATGCCTTTAATATCTCCCATGTCAAAAAGAGTTTTAATAAGTTCGCATTTGTTAACAACACTCGATGAGAATGAAAGAATAAACATATTCCTCGTCATACTTAACCAGTCAATTATTATTATATATATATCTCATATCACTATAATATATAATATATGATATATAATATATATATTCAATTATCATAGATGTTTTGTCCTTATGCATAAACTGTTACATAATATAATAGTTGACGTATAATAACACTATTACCTCACTTATATATATTATATATATAATAATATAGTACTTACTCATATATTGAGATCATACATAAAAATTAATTATTTACATACCGGTATATATCATCCCAGCAACAATTATTGTTATCATATTATATTATAATTCTACATTTTAATTTTTAATATCATATCATAGATATATCACTTTGTCAATTATATTTATATCACTTAAGGTTACTGTCGAGCACTATTACTATTATAATTATTTTTGCCGACCTAGCAACTATAGTTATACTAATCACCTATATTACGTATCAGAGGTACGAGATGAGCAATTTATAATATATTACTGATCACCTATTATATATATATATATTAATATGACATCCTTATATACCATATAGCATATATTATATTATATATAGTTTTTTTTTACTAATGAGTGCGTATAATTCTGTTATTATATATATAGCATAGTACATAGATAAGCCTATAATAACCTGTACACCGAGATATTATAATATATATTAATATTAAATATCTATAATCTACTATTATATTAATATATTATATTATTACATATTTAATACTATATTATTATTTATATATATATATATTAATAATATATATATATATATTAATATATACAAGTAGTGATGTAGGGCGCCTTTTTAGATTAGAATATAATTAGAAATAGGGAATACAAATATGGAAGATTAATCTCTTAAAAGGTTATAAGTAATTAAGAAAACTTATATAAATTAAATAAATGTTATTAATATAAATCATGGTAGCTTTTCGGGTTCCTAAAATGCTTGGGAACCATCTCGTTCAGATGAATATTTTTATGACAGCTAATAATATAAACAAAAAGGTTAAAATGGGAGTATTATATAAAATATATTTAATAGTTTTTGGTATTAATTATAATTTTTGTTATATAAAATTCACTTGTGGTGGCTCAAAATATTATATTTGTATTATGTCAATGTAATTGTAATCACATTTTTGTTTATTGAAATTATAGTATTATTATACTCCTCCTACCTATTCTAACAAACCATGAACTCTGTTATTTCCATTATCACATATCTACTTTCATAAAAACACTGTTTTTCTACATCTTCTCATTTTACTCATGTTTCTCATATGAGGCCACTACCAGCAAAACAGGCAACAGGAACATACTCAATCCTCCCCTTAACCGCGTCCCGTTAATCGGTGCCAAACTCTTCCTCCTCTAGCTTTTTGTGGACAATCGTCCTCTCGAGAGCACCATAATTCAGATGAATTCTCTCCTTGAAACATCTGCGTTTTCTGAAATCACGGTACCTCTGATTTTCCTTCTACTTAAAAAACCTTAGCAACTTCTACATTCATCAACGCCGGTCACGTGCACCTTAATGAATCTTTCCCAATTGTCGTTTCCTAAATACTCGCACATGTGAGAAGAATGAGACGATAATGACCCTCTTACCAATTGGGTGAAAACCCAACTATCCTGTAACTGCCACGGCGAGGCTTTATTATATCAAAATCTAGTGACTTATAGCTCGAGTCATGAATCAAAATATTCTTGGCGCTGGGCTTCATCGCTCTATCTTACTATTTCCATTTCATTATTAAACAAATGATCACCCTCCATTCGTGTGTCCACTGTTCTAGAGAGGTGTGCACATTTTACAAAAACGGGAACTCATCGGAATCTTTTTGGATCATTATATTCAAATAATTTTCAATATAACACGTCCTTTCCTTCACCCCTCATAGATTTGGTTTCACCTCATTGTTCTCTCTGACTGCACCACGGAAAAGGTGATTAGACACGACATTTCGGTACGACAAGCTATTCATAGGATAATTATTCTATGGGAGCACGTCTTTCCAAAATTTTCTAACAAATTCATTTAATACGGCTATTGATTCTATTTAAATTTAATTAATCTAATCCCAGTATCTCTAAATTGGGTACTTTTTAATGTTATGTATTAATTTCATCTGGAGAGTCGAGGTTTCCAGCATGAGCCAACACAGAGAGTCTCGATTAACTTTTATATTTAATAATTTTTATAAATTTTAACCTTAAATCTAGTTTGGATTGTCCTTAGACATACTTTCTATAGCACAGCCCACTCCTTACTTGTTCCGGTTAATTATTTGTATCCTAGCGCAATGTCACTGGTCTTTGTAACTCATAACTCCATATGCTACTAGTATATATTTCTCTAGCTCAATTCACTCACTATCCGTCTCTAACTGAATTACCTTTCTGACATTTTTATTTTATTCACTTATATGATTATAGTATCTAGAGTCTTACAAAATTTATAAATCTTCGTACGTAAAAACACTTAAACCTATTTTTTATATCTCACTGACGCTCTGATTTTATTTACTATCAGTTTTAGTAATTATACTAATTATTACACACGCGGTTAATACGAACAATTTAAGCTGCACTACCGCTTGAGAGACAAGTTCACGGCAGAGGCCTGATTTTTTTTATTATTATATATTTATATACTAGTATATACTATATATGCCTCACTTTATTATAATTATAAAACATTACCTCACGGTGCCCTCTTTGCTACTACATATTAATCTTGAGCTTCATCACTTATTATTATTTTTTCTGTTTTATACTACTTATTATACCGTACTCATATCCAAGTGTCTTTATTTTATTATTACGTCTAGTATCTCTTCCTCTATACCATACCTATACTATTTAATCAAATTAATATTTTATTCTTAAATATCAAAATCACTTTTATTTATTGTATAATATTTATTTTTTATACCGGGGTTAGTATTATATTTTTAGTGATGGATATATTAATACTCATTATATATATATAATCTCTAATTACTATATTTAATATATTATATTATTACTATTATATCATTATTATTATATATTACTACTATATATCATATTATATTATTATAATCATTTAATATTCTATTAATATATTATATTTATATATTTTCATTTACTATATTATCTATATATATCTATATATACTTATACAATATATATATATAGTATTATATATTCTTATATAATTTTATATATTATTTATACATTACCTTTTTATCTATGCTATATACTTTATATATACTTAGGGATGCTAGTCAGAAGTACAAAACAGGGGTATAGATTATATTACTTACTAGATTCTAGTTTGGATGAAGCAAGTATGTATTGTACATATATCCCTCTCTTGTTCACAGCTTACAATGAAAAACTACTTTTGGGTTCACCACGCCACTCTAAGTAATTTGTAGATTATTCAATATATGTAAACTTTTTGATATACGTTCAAGATATCGGAATCGTCAAACTTTGACCCCATTTTATTTTGAAGGTATTCTACCTCTCGCAATTGTTTCTAGGTTCGAGAAAAATAAATGTCAATATCTCACTTTTTCATTTTACAATCTCTAATTATGAGAACCATAATTGGCTATTTGTACGTGAAGTTCTCCGAGTTTACCCTATAAATTTGTTTATCTGGTTTGGCCTTATGTCTTCTCTTTTCTCAAAATTCTCGCATATATCTTCTTGGTTGTTCACTGGGATTTTTGTCAAACTATGCGGTTCTTTATCGTAGAATCTGTCTATGCACATTAGAGAATTGCTTCCCACGAAGGTCACTTACAGTGGTGTAGATGGTATTATTGTAAGTTATCCTTCGGTAAAGAAAGAACGTTGTATGAGGGATTAGACAAAACCACTGACGGTTAATTAATTACTGTCTAACATTACTATCATAAGTGTTGAAACAAGAATCCGTGAAATTCTAAAGCGTTTAAAATTGATGTTACAGTTGTCTTACAAATCAAGGAATTGCGCGTTTCGAGGACCATGAATGAAGGGAAAATATTCTTTAAACCTAAAGGTAAGCTACTCATAAACTTTGAAGCCTTTTTAAAATATAAAGTTGGGATCCATTACTCGCGGAAAACATTTTCGATGCAACGACATAGCTAAATGGTATTCGATATATGGCGATTCCTCGGCATTGTGTGAAGTATTCTACATATCTAGATGTTGTGGTATTAGTTCTGTGATTGACGTTGAGGTTGTAAATGAGCAGTTATTGTTTCCAGGAGAATATTTAAGATATAGTGAATACTGATTTTGTAGCTTTTACTGCAATGTTTGTTGGATCTTGTAGATAGAAGAGATTATTATTAAGTATGAATACTTCTGCTTAAGTACTAGTCCACGTTCTGAGTATGTGACACTCCAGCAGGCTTATTAATTCTAAATACAATAAGTAAAGATTGCAGATTTAAGTTTGGATGTCAATGTTCTTGCTACGTACGACATAGCACCGATGGGAACTATTCTCGTCACATATTTATTTAAGTCATGTTCAGCTCATTTTTTTCCACACACTCTAGAATTAAAATTGTCAACCAGAAAAGTACTATTGCTATCCAATTAGCCACGTATAGACTCTCATTACTTGCTCAAGACATACGATGGACCGCTGTTTTTATCGTCAGGCTTCCCACTGCTGTACGGGCCTCTACGTACAAAGAAACAGTGTCTTACGCATGAGTACCTCCTTTGCTCCTGACTTACAGGCTCTACCAATCAGTTACTCCATACTTGTTCGTCTCATACATTATTACAACACCTTTGGTTTTTGAAGCTCACAAGCGACGCATAAGAGGAGTCCTGAAAGTGGAAGTGAGTGTTTTCACCCACCTTTAATTTGGGAGATGCAAAATTTTCATCCATTCTATGCAATAAGGGCCTTGCAGTTCAGGAACATCTTACAAAGCCCAGATTCCCATCTTGACTCCAAACAAGTGGTCTTTTACTTCTCGTAATTGCGTTTCTAAACCGTTGATAAGCTTATCCCTGTGATTAACCATATTACCTCCGCTTCTTCTCAAGCCTTATGAAAACGATGAACGACCGAATTGGTATGGACCAGACAGGTGACACAGCACTAGGTATACGCTTTATTTCTCCTGTAATAATATTTTGTAACAGTTTTTCCTCTTTAAATTTATTTCGACTACTTTATTTTCTTCTCCCCAAATGGTGTTTACACTAGCTTGTCCATAATTGTTGCAAACGGGAAAATTATAGATATTTGGAAATGCTTAACTATGTTAAACTGAAGATGCCACCAATATTTAAAAAAACTTTAGTGGTCAGGTGTGTTATCCGTTAAAAGTGCAAAAAGTAAATTATTGGTACAGAGATAATTTTAGAACAGGACAGTGTGATAAATGTAAACTCTGGTTAGGTTTCTCTTCTCATCTTGGCAAAAATAACTCGTATCTAATGACGGGGTTTTACCTACAAAAATAGCAGATGGTTTATTAACCGATTTTAAATGCAGAAGAATCTAGTATAGCGAGCAGATATGATTACTTACTTATATATGTTATAGAAGCGAGTAACAAGCGATATCGACGATCATTATTTCTTACCTCATTAGTGATAATTAACATTGTCCATTTAGACGACCTAGATTTCACTCGCTCGCTAAACTTAAACCATTTTATTTCTAGTATACACTCTTGAAAAATCTTTCATTATCGTATATTTTGTGAATATTTTTTTGCTCCGATAAGAATTCGCTTCTCCTCAATTTGATATCTTTTTCTCGACAATTTTAGGATGAGTTTTTTTATTCCTGCAGTCAATCGTCTTCTCGATTTTGTGATAGGCTAATTACATATACTCTGAACTTCCATATACGTATTTGTTTATTCATGAACCACCCCACTTTTTTCTATGTGCAATAATTCTCCTCCCTCAACTACATCACTTCAATTTCTCAAACTATTGCGCACTTACACACAAACAAAAAACTTCCTGTCTAAGACATCATTTTATTATCACATGAGATATTTTATTCCGACATTAAAATTCGCGGACGATATTGCACGACCAATAGACAATCTTTTTCCACAAACAATTACTCAACGCGAAGCTATCCGTTCTAACAGTGGAATTTCGCAAGTAATTTTTCACAGAACTTCTCATAAATGATACCTCACCCTCATACCATGGACAATTAAGACTTCACACTAATCACATGAGCGAATGAATCGTTTGACGTTAAATCTAGCTTCGTTATTTTTGGATTCAATTTATTCACTAGATGATAAAGAAAGATACATGCCGGCATCCGCTGTAAGAGAACCATACGAAAAGTTTTTTTACAACTTATGGCTGACGAACCGCCTCGAGAGAATAAATGTTTGCTCTACACTCGATATCGCATTGACTAGGTATCCATCGCATTTATACTTAAGCGATGCACCTATAATTTATCAAGTAATACTTTTTTCTTCTGCCTTTCCCTCTTATGCGGTTTGTATTTGGGCATGCATAATTTTTCTTATTGGTGGTATCTCTACAATATTTACACTCATTCGATTGAGAGGAGTATATACATTACTATGAATATTATATTTTATATACTTTATTTTAAAAGTAAAAATAATTCTTGTGTTTTGCTTCAGCCCCAAATTTCTCTCCAGGAGAACACTCAACGTTATGTTATTATCACGTATTATTTTGCTCTTACCCGTCCATGATTCGCTCTATCTATGTGAGATATAGTATTACTTGGATCCATTCTCCTATAATGAGGTTTATTCAAATCATATATTTATTTTAATTATTTACTGGAGAAAATATATTAATTTATTTCCTATATATTTGTACGAGACCTACTAATAATATTATATATTATTATCTCACTTAATTATTTTATATATTATATAATCACTATACTAATGGACGGAAGAGGGAACTCGGCAAATCTCGTCATTGCGTGATGACTTGCTCGCCATACATATCTTTGCTAACGCTACGCCCTGTATGAGAATTCTCCTCATAGATTATGTAATTTACAGAACGCTTTAATTGACCTGTTTTCGTGTGATTTCATATGTTTAACTAACACTATTCTTTATCGTTTAGTATCTATCCGAGATAAGAATCATCTTTCTTTGGTACTTGTTACTCGATACTTGTTATGAGATGAGATCTGGATGTGATAAGCTCAGGTATTCACCTTATAATTCTCAGAAACGCTCCCACCATCTTTATCGAAGAACTTTTTATTATTTTCAGTTAAAGAGGGAAAACTATTATATATCCTATCATGCTAGACGGCCATCATACTACCAGACACACAGAGGCGCGCATCTTCAGTTGGTCTTCTATATTCATCCGTCATAAGGTGTCAATTAGAATTTAGGATTATGAAAAATTGTTTTCGAGAGAGAATATATCCTTTTTTACTGTCTACTTTAAATGTTGCTGTCCAGCATAAAAAAATCAAGTCTTTAAAACACTCTCAAGTGCAATTTCTTTCATTCTTCATAATTAGCTCTCGCCTCGTAGTTCATCTTATATAATAGACTTCCTAATATTGATTGTTTTCATGTATTATTACGGGTATCGGAAGTCGTTTCATCTATAATGTGTAGTCAGAATGATCTCAGATTACCATATTTTATATAGAAAAAGTTTAATGACATCTCTAACAGTCAGCCTCACGCACTGCGTATCACGCTAAATGGAAAGTTTGAACAATTGTACTTTGTTTGAATATTATTTCTCTGTGCTAGCATATTCCCCGAGTCAAGCCATATAGATTGAGAAATTTTGACTTTTATGTTGATATTCTTTGGTGAGATAATGCGGATGTGATTTACCTTATTAACGCAAAACATCCTTCCATTTGTATTGCATCAGGTCTTTCGTCTCATAGATTCACTTTATTAATTATTATATATTATTCAGTATTTATTATTATTAATTATTTATCGTTATAACTAAATTTATATATTTATTTATATATATTATGTGATTATTAATTCGCCAATATGTCTCCATTTACTTAGAGTCTTGATTAATTTACTTGGTACATGCAACTTTATGATATCATTTCAATTCATTATACCTAAGCAGATACTGATTAAATTATTTATCTTATCTTTTTGACTAGTAATCCATTAATAACCCTCGCTCAGTTCCTGTCGTTGGACCACCATACCCTGTTCTACACGAAAAATCGTCACAGAAAACAGACATATATCCTATCCTTATATTACACTTATATATAGCTAGGAATTCTCTCACTATCTATCTCTCTATTTATCTCTCTCTATCTTATATATATATTACCTATATCCTATAGATCTCTTCTCATCTATCTCATTACTTCTCATATATACCACTATTACTCTAGTATGATTATATACATTACTCTTATAGCTATATATAGATAAAACGCCTCCTCCCAGGTACAGTAGTCCTCAAGACTGATTCAGTGGGGCACCCATCGAGAAAGGTCCTTGGGTAATCACGGCTAAACGCGCTAAATACTCCCGCTTGGCTGGCCACAGCTGCCTCATCGGTGGGATGCCGGGAAGATTATACACTACAAGTAGACAATAGTCCACTGCTTCCCACCTACTGTACTACACCATTAACGTCTGTAAGTGCCAGACTGAAGGCTAGAGTTAATAGAGAATAGCCCCTCGTTTCTCTCCCTCTCTCTCTTCTCTCTGCTATCCCCTATCTCTCACTTGACTATGTCTCCTCGATACCCTGGCCCCTTCTGCACTTTAGCTAAATTCGCCTGGAAGTAATCATCGTACTCTGAGCTTCACGGAATGCGCTCCTTATACTATATAGCTAATAGTTAAGAGTAAGCCTACTAATTCAACATGGTGAGGGCAGTCAGAGTCAATGCATGGGTGCCGGGCGACCTATAATGATCGATCCTACTAGATTTGATTGTGCACAGCAGCGTTAGAAGCGTCCTCTAAAGTGCGCTTGCTATGGCAGCTACGGACGCTATAGTGATGTTCTAATAGACGCAATCTAGTGTCTGCCACTTATCTATTTTCCGAGTCACAGTCAACTCTGCGCCGTTGAGCACGACGGGCCATATCCTGATACGTCTAGCTATAGCGCATTTACATGCGGCTACGACTTACGCTCGAACTAACATAGACGTCGCGGATGTGAAGTAGGACTAAATTCTATATTTCTGCAAGGTATAACTTCTAGTGGCTGCGTGAAAGAGATATAGCATGCTTTTATATAGGATAGAAATTATATCATCACTTATTAATTTTTGTAATTAAAACACCCGTAACTAATATCTACACGATCTTATTCGTAGACGCCTCCAATGTCCTTAGTGATCCATGTATTTCTCCCAGCCAGGAGGTTCAGCTTCGATCTATGCGATGCAGATTACTTGAAATATCTAACATCATGTCTTCTACCTAGAAGCGCCCAACCTATATTTGTAGTTTAAGACACTACTGAACCAGTTATATATATACATATATCTGTAAGTGTGACTTCTAGGGTTCTCATGTGCTTTAAGTACCGTATATTATCTAGAAGTATACAGGAGCTAGGTATTTAGAAAAATCGCAGTTCTGAGACATACCTATACAGAGTATTATATATATATATTAAGCGGATTTATGAAGATATATATAATAAGATATAAATATGAGCTGACTAAAATTTAAAACATTATTATATTTATTATAGTATAAACTCTTACTTATATCCCTCGCATTTAAGCTACATAATTTAATGAGTTTATACTCTATATATAAATATATTTTTACACTGTTTTTAAGGATGAGTACAAGTTGCTCGCTTCATAATTTCACTGTCTTGTGTAGATAAGGGGATAAATTACAAAATGTCTTTGGTTTCCTGCCTCATCTACGGCCGCGGCTTAAACTAGAGCGCTACAAATTGTGCATGTGCGCCTTTGCTTAGTCCGACCTATCTTTAAAAATCCTTCTCTATGAGTTGCGGCCTATGCAGCCTGTGTCGCGACCGTAGAAATTGATAGTGCGCTCGTATGGGCGCATAGGCGCAATCTTTGGTACGTAGTCGGCGACTGAAACGGTCTACAGCTCTGATCTCATATATAAACTTGAGCTTAGATACCAAAAGGCTTATTATATATATTCTTTAGCTTTTCATTCTCGCAGAACACATCTTGGTTTCTCCCATTAACTAGGGATTAATTATTAAATATTAATATCATATTTATTTAATACTATATTATATTATATATATTTATATATTATATTAATTATATATATTAATTTTATTAATATATATATAATTATAAATTATATATATATTATATATATTCATATTATAATAATAATAATATATTAATATCTATAAATAAATTTTGTCTTATTTGTCAAAAAATAATATTTATCACCATTGTTTTTTAACGTTTGATTTAAACAAATAAATATATATATCATTTTTTTATTTAAAGTTTATACAAAAATAATTTTATTTAATTTATTTAAATTATATCTAAATATATTGAGTTCGCGTACTAGTAGAGATTTACTTATGGCATATTTAAGTTAATAATCATGGGCACCGGGCATCACGATGAGTAACATTCTCACATCCTTAAGGTACTCTAACTTTACCAACTGTGCGTTCCAGCGTTAATCCTTTACGAGTATGATCCAGAATTATATTGAATGGATTTCATCTAATAATTTGGCTGAGAAAGTCTTTCCGTTCCCGGATGAAAGGAGAGAATATAATTATTCAATGGTATTTAAAATTCCCTTTCTCAAAGCTTACTTTTTAAAGTGCGCATTACAGCGATTCCAATAGCCAACTAATTTATATAATATATATATTAATTATATTTTAATTTATTAGGACGTTATACAAAATCTAAAGATTTGTCTCTTAAAGAAAATTTAACTAATCACGCGCGATTAAGCGCCCTTCAGAGTGTAAAATAAATATGAACGTTGTTGAAAGAATACTCTAACTAATGGTACTAGATTTGCGTCCTTCTGATACATGTATTGGTTAACATGCTTTCTGTTTGAACTTAGACAGTATACACTCTCTTACCGCCAGAAGAGGAGGCCAACTTAATTATAGGCATCTTTATTACTAAAAATATGACCGCTCTCGTATGTTGCCCAATTGTATTACAGTGCATCCTTCTCCTCGTTTCTCGATCTCACGCAAGTGTGTAGGTCTCATTGAGGTCGTGGTTAAGCTGAGATAAAGAGAATCGCAGTATGTAATCCCACACACTGCTTCTGCAACGCATTGTTAGTTCTGTCAACTTACTAACTCTTCCACCAACCCCCAGCCTACCTCAACAAAGCTCTCACCAACTGTCCCTTCTCTTTACTTCTCATCCTTCACATCCTCTTCCTCATCTGTTTCTCACTCTTCTCAAGCTTGTTTTCTCCTCATCTTTCTCTCGGAACTTTGCTCCTCAAGTAAAACATTCTGCTCAATAAGATGTCGTTGTTTTAATGCTTCACGGAAATCAGGTTACGTTATGCACATGAAGATTCAAAAAACACGAGTTAGCTTGCTGTACTTCTACTTCATAAGGTACAGCTCTATCATTTCGTTCTCGTTTCTAATATCTTCTTTCGTTAAGTTAAGGTAACGCTCTTAATCGCAGAGGTCGTTACTCCTTCTAACTGCTTATTAGTGAACAATACCTATCCTTACCATCAGGATATTTGTTATCACTATGCGATTTATAATGCCTGTAGTTCGGGGTGCTGAACAGAGCGATTCGCATAAATGGCTTTCTCCGTGCTATACTCTCTTTTCGGAAACGTAAATAGGAAGTGCAAGGGGGATAGCAGAAGCCGACATTGCACTCTTGTGACCTGACACTTCGCTTCTACTGTACTTCGTTATTTACGACAGCATCACAAATGGCAAAACTGGTTCTAGAGTGATACTGGCGCATCTTCAATGTCTTGTACCGCTCACGGTATCCGTACACGTTCAGCACGCTCACTGCAGAGTATCCTCTTTGTCTACTTCATATATCGCTAGTATGAACGCGAATGTTCAATTTTCAGGATATGGTTAACTGACTCTGACATCATTGGAACTCTATCGCTTCGACGAGAGTATATTAAATTGGTGATTTTTTTGCTCAAAGTGAAGCAAACCTATTACATTGGTGAGACATCCACGAGAAGCTTTCGCGTCCTATGTGTCTCGCGAAACCGATTTCAAGATTCAGCACATTGGAAAATTGTTATAGACACCCATTAGAACATTACAAAGCAATCATAAACTAGGTATGTGTAAGCGTACCTTACATATCTGTTGTCAACGTCAAAAGGTGTTGAATTCTGAATGGGGTCTGTTTTTTATTTTTTGGTGGAAGAGGTCTATTGTGTGGTGCTACTCCATACTAATAAGCCTCTTTGAATTGGTTGTTCAATCTTCTTTGTACATGTCAGAGCTCTCACTTTGTTTACCTATGTTAATGAAGTGTATTTTCAAGGATCGTTTAATAACAACTATGTTTTTGACTTATATCGATGCAACAGATTCGTATGATAGTTTACGATTTATTCGGATAAATTTATTTGAATAATAGGAGCACCATAGTGCTGATCACATTTGCGTGTAAGTAAGCCTTCCACTGATCTATATCGGATTCGTGACTAGATGAGCGATGCTAGCCCCAGTAGAAACTCAAGGCGGCCATCAGAGAGAAGCGAGTATTCGTGAGCATATGATTCAAAGTCTAGGAGTAAGTTCATATGTCCGCTCCTCTAGAAGTGTGTGGCTACTAAGCATCTTGTCACAGTATGGTGCCAAAATCACACGTTAGGGTGAATGGGATCCGTTGTGGAGCACTCTCTAGGAGCTCGATATGCCTCGACAACACGTAGACCGCTAGCAACTCGGTCTACCTGCATATCTCAGTGCATATTTATGAGCTGAGTAACAGCATTTGGGACTATACGTGATCAGCGTCAACCATCTATTTGAGAGCACTTGAATATGGTCAGGGCATATCATCAGATTCCTGTAGCTGCTGAGTGCATGTATGAAGAAAATGCTCGAGGCTGTTATTTGATAAATGTGTGGTTTAATGGTCTTTTTAAGAAGGAAAATATCAGAGGAAGTGAAACGAAAAGTTTTTGAAAAATTGCAATGAAATGAAAAACCCTGAACTCAAACTTTCAAAGATTTGTACCATTAGTTATACTAATGTGCTGCGTGGCTTTGAGCAGCTTTTATATGACCTTGTGCTAATCTCGGAGCGACCTATCTTGTGGCAGTGGCAGACTCTGAGCGAGACATCAGGAATCATGAGTTTTGCTAAGTATGAGTTCTCTCGCACGCGAGTTAAAGACCGACTGGATGCTGTACTATATAGTGTCGCGAGAGTGTGGTTACGTAGGCATTCTCGCATTCTCGCTCAGTCTTTCCTGACCTATAGCGTGTCTTCCTCCATAATGGATTTAATGAGACCAGCTGCTAACGAAATCGTGTTGAATTTCCATGTCGTGCATTAACGTCTCTGATCCTCAAACAGCAGAAGAGGCACACAATAATCGCAAATAGCTTGTCAATGGAGTAGAACTTTTGATACCGAGTCCGGAGTTGCGTATACGTACATCAGTTTTCACATATACAAATTACTACGAGAGTCCACACTATGTAATGCAGCATTTATTACCAAACAGTATGAGAGAGGTTCAAGACCATCAATTCTTAGTATATGGAACGGAATGACGCAAGGTAAAAGCTTTATTGAGGACGCTCTCAAACAGCAGCTAAAGCGTGCTAGAGCAACACTTCTTGTACCTATCCTACACGACTCTGCAACCAACGCGTATCAAGTCCGCATGCTTCACGACTTGCTGTCGGTGAGTCTAGCAGCAGATCTTTGAATAACTAGTTTGGATTACGCTTATAGCCTTTTCAGTACACTCGTCAAGCTATCTAGAGCCTGACCGAAATTCTCGAATAATAGTTGATGTATTGATATAATTCTTTTGATTGATCTGAAGGGTTTTCTTTTGCGTAGTGTGGGAGTTACGAACAATAGCACCTATGATTCTTACTCGCACTTATCAGGTACTATCATATGTAATGGTCGAGATTTATTCTACATTATTAAACCGATCCACTAACCTCTGTTAACTTCAGCTGTATGATATTCACCGATTAACGAACGACATTGTTCATCCAGAGAAAGCACACTAATTGATTTCCCTCACCTATACTCTTGCAATACGTACTCCCCATATGTCGGACGCGACTGCACTAGTCTCGGACATATCATCTAGGGTAGTATCAACTACCTAGAAACTATCGACCGTCATTATGATATAGTTATGACATTTCGCGTATCATCAGATCGTACTATCTATTATCTTCATATCCATATACTAAGATTTTGAAGCTATAGGCAACAGTTCTACCAATAGAGGTGACGAAATCATCGAGACCCACATTAACTTATTCTTTAAGACATAACTTATTCTTTAAGCCTTTAAGGCATTGTAAGTTGTTATATGATAAATCAACCTCTACTCCTCGTCCATATGTTCCTTCTTCATACGGAAAGCATCTTCCTCAATCTCCAATTCCCTTTCTCACCTCCAAGGCATCGGAGAGTCTTTGCGAAGCTGGTTTCAGCACGCTTTAGTGTGGCCCGGCGTCAATGCGAGGTGACGAATGTGGACACGCCTTATTGTCTTATCACATGATACGAAGTACTATAGGGTGTACCTTATATATGTCAGCTGAGGCACACTAAAATAAGCCTATCTTTGCTCATTCATGTAACAACCAGGCGACAGGTTTGAAAAGGTTCACTAATGATACTTGTAGGTAACCTACTTCTCTAATTCTAATGGACAAACGCAACCTTCTATACTTTTGACCGGTTCTACTTACACGATTGGACGCGAAGATCACCTATCTCTTTCTGTTGCTATATCTTCGGTAATCCATTGCAGACAGCATTTTATGACACATTTGAGTTATCTCGTTTACGGAATACTCTCTCTGTCACTACAGATTAAGGACGTGTCTTCGAATCTTATCATTGGAATTTATCTATTATTTCTACACAAATTGCAGTAAAAGCATTTCATTAATCACACTTGCTATTTTAACCAATAGAACAAACGGAATTGTAGAAACGGATTCCATCTCAGCTAAGGCTTCATTTTGGCCAGCTCATCACTACAACCGGAACATTAGGACAGACGCTCTACGTTGAGTATATGCTTACGGTATGTTCACACGCATTCATAAAGAAGATCTGAGCAATGTTGCGGCAGAATTATCTACGGTTCCTATCTCATTCGCTCCACCGAAATGGTTATCACTTTTCTCGTATCAATTCTTTTAGGACGTCGCACTGTGTACGATGTCACTACTGCTGACTCCGAGTTAATTATCTTAAATTCTATCACACCGTCTATATATATGGTGATGTGTTACGTTCGTGAGACCAACTCCTTAACTCTATACTGAATTCACCTAATAAATAGTGCATATATTAACTTTCGTATACTCTAAGGAACCTCTACTATTATACAAATATAGCTAATCTGACTATGAGTCTTTCGTAAGTGCAATAATGTATTCGTCACACCACATACGAGCTTATTACCAACCGATAGTACGATGGACCTTTTCCTGTGTTACTTATCGTGAAGGAGAAGTTTCTTACACAGGTCAATCGTCCCACACGCCTACAGAGGATCGTGAATCAATCGATCCGAACTTTAACGCAGCGTTCTTTCGAGTCATCTCCACTGATACTACCGGTATATCGTGAATATGATTCACCAGTACTATCAGTATTTTCAGTCCCTTACTAGCACGACTTCCTACCTAATCAACTATATCCTTGGTCTCTGGAAGCCTCCCCTCTTTCTGACAATTTCCATACTATCTCACCGCCCTCTCTAGTACCATTAGCTCTCTCGAGCTCATGCTTTATAAGCTCAATCTCGTAACCTCAGCAACTCAACTATAGAATGATACGAAGCTAACTTAGTTTCGTCCAGACACCTCAGTGGATCGATTTAAATTTCGTTCATCTGATATGTTAATTACAAAATAATCGTTGATTTCTGATTATACGACTTATTTCTGAGAATGGGTCCTAGAATTTATAATTTTCATCAACTGTTTCATGAAAACTACTTCAGCAAAATTAGACGATAGATGCTGCAGAGCATAAAATTAACATGCTGAGGCCCAAGGGTAGTTTGTATTCGTGTAGTACTGAGGCTTGCGCGAAACTTATAGCCTGAGGGCGAGACCTGCAGTCTACCGAAATTGCTTGCCGTTAACAAGCTCGACGCTAGTTGTAAAAACCATGAGAGCTCTCATTCACGTTTCAAATGCTTTCAGGATATTAGATTTTTGAGCTCGTCCAAATTCCATAACTCAACGTAGTTCGAGGAGATAAGTAAGACAGTTATGATTCGTATGATGATCCTCATGAAGATCGATAACCTCTACCGATTCTTTTATGCTACGAATCTTAGTAATATGATCATTACATAAGTGCGGTTGACTTGCGATAGCACCTACAATCCTACGCTGAGAAGAGGGGGGAGTTCTGAAAGTACGAATCAAAAAGACTAATTTCTATAATAGTAATACTGACTTAAGCGGAGAAGTACTATAATAATTTCAGTAATTATTATCAGTGAAAATCCAATGATACTCTAGATCCATGTTACGTAGCACTTAACTACCGATCGGACCACGATTAAACATGTGCTCGTGTATTGTGACTGCGAGTATCTTCTTCACTGTAAGGCCTACCATACATACATAAGAAGTTATAGCCGGACATTATTGTGGATAGTACATGTGTCCCTATCTCAAACTGAGGAGACCTGCAGCATCTTACACAGATATGTAGAAAATATCCATTGTATAGCCAACCACATACAAGGCGTATGCGAACCTTTATTACACATACAGACACATACATTCCTATTAGCCTCACGCACAGTAAGTCTGTGAGTCCAGAGCCTAGCATGCCCACCGTATGTCTGAGAATAATATCTTCGACTTGGTACCAGATACTGAGGGCTGTGGTATACATATCACCTCTACTGATAACTGTGACATTCCACTTTGATATGGGCAGCCTACTGGTCGATTAACATACATAGAAAGTTAGTAGACCTTTCCCGCGATTGTCGTGGTTTTAAATATAGAATGAACAATAACTTAAACACATATAAATATATATAGTAAAATATAGCTATAATTTATATTATATAATACTTTACAAATTAATGATATTATATATCTATTATTCAGTAAAAGTTACTTATATATTTAAATTTATATTATATATAATATTAATTTATAATATATTTATATATAAGCCTATGAAATATAGGGAAAGTAATCTTACCGCGATAATTCTCAAACCGGTCTTCAATGTCTAATGATTCAAATTCTTTATTATTATATTACTGGATATATTTACTATAGCAGAGAGAGAGAGAGACGAGAGAGAGAGAGGAACTTGAAAGTCTTTAAAGGATTGTAACTTACGACTCGATATATAGTTGAACTCGAACTAGGATTCGTTGGGCTTGATTTTATGTGTCCTTACGTTGGACGATTATATTATGACTAAATAATAATATATAAATACAGAGTATGCCATAATAAACAAATTTTATTTTTTAACTAAAAGAATAACCTAGGGTAAATAGCAAGGATGGAAAGAATCAGGGTCTCTCTCGCCTAGATGGGGACGATGGGGGCCACCATCGGCTCGAGCCCCACTTTAAAAATAGTATATAATATATAATAATAATAATATTTAAATTAACATAATATTAATCATTCTGTAATATAAAATAAAGTCACTTTAGTAGGGAGACAACTCTTAGACGCTTCAGCAGCTGGCTGAGCTTAGGAATTTTATTAGTTATATGCGAGCGTGTATGACTCCTGCGCGTCATGGCGGTATTCGCCCGGCAGCAGCATAAGGTAGGGGCTCTAGCGCCTGTAGTCGTCTGCCTTCTTTTTTGGCACATCAATGCTCCTAGCCGCGAGTAGCCTTGCGGCTCGATTTTTCGGCCGTTTTATGTCACGTCCGTTTTAATGGTTGACAGCCTAAGAGGAGTAGCGCTCTTATTATGACATAAGTATTATAAACTTATTAGTTAGCGATATTAAATGAGATATCATATTAGTACTTTATTATCAATAAGGAATAAAAAACTACAGTACATTATTTATTAAATTAATATTATAAATAATCACCAGTATATAAGTCACTAATATCTAAAATCACTAGTCTTATTATATTATCCTCTACTTATACCTATTAGTCTTTGTGACATACTACCAATGTAATATCTATTACCTCACTAGGAGTCAGTACCGAAGCGCTGTCAGCACACCGTGTTTGGTGAATACTTTCTTGCATTGTCAAAGAGATTTCAAGGTTCCAAAAGAGCCATAAAAAGAATAAGAAATAACTTATATATCTGCATGATGTATATGAATATAATTATCTGATAGTGTACAACAACGATTATACAATATATATAAAGAGGGCTTCCCACTCATCATCAATAAAAAATAATAAATACGATACTATTTACCCTACTTTACATATAATACTAAAATGTGGCACCTTAATGTAGGTCATCAAAGTATACTATTAGTTCTCAACAGTTTCAATGTTCGATATATCTCTGGGCAGTTTTAAACAACTATCCTCTAATTCTTTCTTATGATCCAACTCATAATATTAAAAAGTGCAGAAATTTGGGCAAGGGATCGGTGGTAACAATAAAATATGTATTTATTAATGTAATCAGGATCATTAATATTATATTTTACAATCTTACAATGTTAAAATATATGACACTTAAAAAAAATGGAATAGTAAATCACTTATATATTTATTTATACATTAATGTAAATAAAATATATACGCTTAAAAAACTACACTCAGGTATTTATTATGCAATGATAGCACAATACGAGTAATGACGACTACCAATTAGAACATATATACTATGTTTACAAATACATTAAGGTAAATGACAAACCAAGTTAGGCATATAAAATGATACATGCTTAAGACCGAGTGTACAATAGTGCAACAACATTTTTTCTTTCGTCGTATTTTCTGTAACACAACATACAAGTTTAAATAGTTGTGTTACGGAATTGGTCTACAAGAGCTGTGATTACACTTGTAGCTACAATTTTCAAGTTGCATTCTTGTGTTACAGAAACTATACG
>JABUQX010050510.1:10000-15000 GCA_015478945.1 Trachelipus rathkii
GTATATTATAAGTTGCTAGGATGCTTCCTAGTATGAGTTAGCCTTTTCTAGCCTACCCTGATCATAGAACAGCCCTAATATTGGTGCCTACCCCTATGTTATAAGGTATGAGGACTCGATTGGTGTATATTATAAGTTGCTAGGCTGCCTCCTTTCTCCACCCCGCGTTCCCGCCCACCGCGTCCGCCCTTATTAGCCACGTTCCCGCGAACGATAAATATTTCATAGTTGTGATATCAATGTAAACTATTCAAAGAATTTCTTTTCAAATATACCGTTTTCTATACTATGAGTCAGCCATTTTATTTCATACTTAAACATTTTTTATTAAAAACATATACTTTACAGACCTTAAAGCAGTAAAACAGTAAATCAATAGCTCAAATGCCTAGCAACAGAGGGAATAGTAAGGCTTTGTTGCTTTACTGCTTTACTGCTTTACATCATATATTTATTAACATTATGTTTTCTTTTATATTTTTTTTTGTTTTAATACTTTTTTATTTATAAATTGTAATGTAAGAAGAAAAACACAGAGTGTCTGTTATATAAACATTTTATTTTACTAAAATTGTACGAAATTTTATTAAAAACATATACTTTACAGACCTTAAAACAGTAAAACAGTAAATCAATAGCGCTGTTGCTTAGCAACAAAGGGATTAGTAGGGATTAGTAGGGATTAGTTTTACTTTTACTGCTTTACTGCTTTACTGCTTTACTGCTTTACATCATATTTTTATTAAAAACATTTTATGTTTTTACATTTATATTATTCACCTACTGTTAACTAAAATTATTTGAAAGTTTTTAAATAATGTGGATTTGTTTTATTATTATTATTATTATTATTTTTATTATTATTATTATTATTATTATTATTATTATTATTATTATTATTATTATTATTATTATTATTATTATTATTATTATTATTATTATTATTTATTATTATTATTATTATTATTATTATTATTATTATTATTATTATTATTATTATTATTATTTTTATTATTATTATTTTTATTATTATTATTATTATTATTATTATTTTTATTATTATTATTTTTATTATTATTATTATTTTTATTATTATTATTATTATTATTATTATTATTATTTATTATTATTATTATTATTATTATTATTATTATTATTATTATTATTATTATTATTATTATTATTATTATTATTATTATTATTATTATTATTATTATTATTATTATTATTATTATTATTATTATTATTATTATTATTATTCCTCCAGTCATTTACTTCATGCCTATTATATACACACACACACACACACACACACACACACACACACACACACACACACACACACACACACACACACACACACACACACACACACACACACACACACACATGCTTAAACTTATATATTTATTAACATTATGTTTTCTTTTATATTTTTATTTTTGTTTAAATACTTTTTTTTATTTATAAATTTTTAAAAATTGTAATGTAAGAAGAAAAACCCAGAGTGTCTGTTATATAAACATTTTATTTACTAAAATTGTACGAAATTTTATTAAAAACATATACTTTACAGACCTTAAAGCAGTAAAACAGTAAATCAATAGCGCATTTGCCTAGCAACAAAGGGATTAGTAGGCCTTTGTTTTACTGCTTTACTGCTTACTGCTTTACTGCTTTACATCATATTTTAATATATAATGAGACTATTTATTAAAAACATTTTATGTTTTTTAATTAATCATTTACATTTATATTATTCACCCACTGTTAACTAAAATTATTTGAAAGTTTTTTAAATAATTCGGATATGTTTTATTATTATTATTATTATTATTATTATTATTATTATTATTATTATTATTATTATTATTATTATTATTATTATTATTATTATTATTATTATTTTTATTATTATTATTATTATTATTATTATTATTATTATTATTATTATTATTATTATTATTATTATTATTATTATTATTATTATTATTATTATTATTATTATTATTATTATTATTATTATTATTATACCTCCAGTCATTTTACTTCATGACTATTATTATCATCTATGTACATTGACATACACACACACAAACACACACACACACGCACACACACACACACACACACACACACACACACCCTGTTCATTAAAATATACACTGTTTAAACATATCAAATAAGTTCTTTTGTATGAACATAACATATAATTTATTAAAACATTTTATGTTTTAATTAAACACGTACATTTATATTACTCATTCAATTATAACTAAAATTATTTCAAAGTTTAAAACTTAATATAATAATACTTAAATAAATATTATTATTATTTTTATTTAACAATACTTTTGCTATAAATTTTATAAGTACTAAGTTTTAGCACACTTACTAAAATTTAGTAATTATTAAAACATATATTTTGTATACCCGTAGTTAAAGCAATCATAAATCAGTAAGGCAAGACCCTAGCAGCCCTCTACACCAAGCTATACCACGTTTTGTTCTATTGACTTACTGCTTTACATCATCTTTAGCCATGTAATAAGTATAAAAATAGCAAAATAAGTTCTTCTCTGTTAACATAACATGTATTTTATTAAAATCATTCTAGGTTTTTATTTAAAAATAACAATTATTCACTTACATTTATATTATTCATTCAATGTTAACTAAAAATATTTCAAAGTTTTTTAAATAATTCGGATTTGCTTATTATTATTATTATTATTATTATTATTATTATTATTATTATTATTATTATTATTATTATTATTATTATTATTATTATTATTATTATTATTATTATTATTATTATATTATTATTATTATTATCATCTATGTACATTGACAATCCAACACGAAAACACAACAACAACGCGCACTCCTTACAGATACGAAACTGACCTCTTTCTGTAAAATGTGTTGAAATAACTACTTTAGGCCTAAATTTAGGATAAGCCTTTTGTACCCCGGGCTGTTTTAAGCCTAATACCAGGTCAAAAGGTAATTCCAGTATAGACAAGAATCGAGAATCAATGTTATTATTATTTTTATAAATATATTTCAAACTGAAACATGCTGGATCGGTAAGATCCTTTAAGCAGGTAAGAAGGAAATGCTTTCCTTTCTTGTGAGTGGACGGAGTAATCCTTATCTCTATATGACCGCGCATGTGATTGGTCGAGAATTATTTTATCGCTTTTTGGTTTTAAGGTATGTAAAAACATGTTTTTTTCATATCCTGAGCCTTACCTGTGATTGGATGAAAATTAACTTAGTTCTTTAAACTTATATTTGAGCAGGTGTGTTTTATTATCTTTTAGACCCAAACTCATTTTAAAATCATAGTCGTTTTAGCTGTTAAGCGGTGCACAAGTTCTCTGATTTGTATTAAAAGTGTTTTATTTTTACTAAGTGTATATCATATTTATAATAAATACTTACATTGAGGAATAATTATTGAGTTGGAAAATATTCGTTTGGCTAGGTTTTAAAATTTCGAGATATTGTAGGATCAGCAGCTTGAGTCGCATTCGCTAGATCCTATGAGCACTGGAACAAGACTGAGCGTCTGAATGGATATTCATTTCATATAAAATACCAATATGGATCTATTAGGTGCTGCCTAATTACAGACACATGAGCTAATAGCTGAATTTCACTAGAATAGATAATAATTAATTCACTAGATTTATAGTAGATCACGTGAAGCCCAACGCGAGAGCGCCCGCAAGCGCGCCCCGGTGCGGAACCGACGCATGAACCCGCCGGCGTAATATTACTACGCGGTCGCGAAAATATTTTCTTTATGATATGCCGTTGTAAACTTTCATTACATCATTTTGTATTTTCAAATATACCGTTTCCTATATTATGAGTCGTTCATTTTATTTCTTACTTGAACATTTTTAATTTTATTTATAGAAAATACCATTTCACTGGTAAAGTTTCTTGAAAAACATTTAGTTTTCGAAAGAACATTTTGTTTTTGTAGAAAACAGTTTGTTTTATTTATCCTAAAGTTATAATTCCTTGAGGGAAATAGAACAAATAGTCCGGATGTGACGCTGGCCATGTTCCTCTTTGTGGTATGCCTTTAAGATCTTATTACTTTAAGGAATGTAAAACAAGTTTTATATGCCTTAAAGTTACACCTATATACGACGTAGAGTTAATGTATAGAAGTTGTCCCATACCCTCCCTTTTCAAGGTATGTCTTTACGGTTTTAATCTTCTCTATGTATAAGTTATGAAAAAGTTGTTTATTCTAAAATATTATTACATAATTACTATATTACTATATTAGTTAAATACACAATGCGTGTACATGCATAATAAACTTCCCCTCCTTGTACAAACCGTAATTTCTCTTTATGGACTTCCAGTATTGGTATCATATTATTATACTTCAAAATTACATCGAAGTATGTAAGTTCATACCTCTTCTATATCAGCTGCTGTATGCATTCGGTAACCATCCAGAATATCTCACATGGTTTGTAATAAACACAGATATATCAGGATTTTAAATAAACTAATGCGCTTGAACACATGTTATAAGGTTCGTAAATATACCTTGATACAGTACACAAACTAATATTATACATACTGAATGGGACGGTGTCCAAAAGATATCATCCTCTAGGATGTATGCCCTACCACTTTGAAATACAACGCTCCATATTTTCGCGACCGCGTAGTAATATTACGCCGGCGGGTTCATGCGTCGGTTCCGCACCGGGGCGCGCTTGCGGGCGCTCTCGCGTTGGGCTTCACGTGATCTACTATAAATCTAGTGAATTAATTATTATCTATTCTAGTGAAATTCAGCTATTAGCTCATGTGTCTGTAATTAGGCAGCACCTAATAGATCCATATTGGTATTTTATATGAAATGAATATCCATTCAGACGCTCAGTCTTGTTCCAGTGCTCATAGGATCTAGCGAATGCTACTCAAGCTGCTGATCCTACAATATCTCGAAATTTTAAAAC
>JABUQX010050510.1:20000-25000 GCA_015478945.1 Trachelipus rathkii
TGATATAGAATATATATATATATATATTATTACAAAGCCCAATACATTTATATATACATATTATTATTATTATTATATATATTATATTTATGTTGTTATTATTATTATTATATATACATATATATATATATTATTATAGTTATTATTATTATATATTATATATTATATATATATATATATATATATATATATATATATATATATATATATATATATAAATATATATATATATATATATATATATATATATATATATATATATATTATATATATATATATATATATATATATATATATATATATATATATATATATATATTTATATATATATATATATATATATATATATACATATATATAAATATATATATATATATATATATATATATATATATATATATATATATATATATATATATATATATATATATATATATATATATATATATATATATATATATATATATATATATATATATATATTATGGAGAAAACAGATTTTAGGAAAAATCTCCGAGAGCTGAGCAAACTCTGTAAATGATAATTTCTTTACTGAAACGGAAAATAGGTTGTTAAATTTTAATTATGAGTTTGATATTTATTTTTAAATATATATATATATATATATATATATATATATATATATATATATATATATATATATATATATATATATATATATATATATATATATATATATATGGTTATAAAAAATACACATACATATATTTATATATATATATATATATATATATATATATATATATATATATATATATATATATATATATATATATATATATATATATATATATATATATATATATCGGCAATTCTGACCATATAATCTTGTTGCTCTAAAGTTTAACACTTCATTTCCAGCAGCTCCGCCCTGCCCTAAGCGAACTTTCTGGCACTTTAATCGGGCTAATTGGGATGCATTGCGTCGCTTTTTTGCCAACTATCGCTGGAATGAATCATGTTTTGTTCCGGAGAACGCCTCTGCTTCTGCTGAAAAGGTAGGGGCCGTGATCACGGATGGGATGAACAGGTTCATTCCATCTTCCACTAAATCATTTTCTCCTCATAATCCATGGTTCGAGCTCTTGTTCTCGTGCCATCCAGGAGCGTGACATTGCGTATAGGGCTTGGAAGAACTCTCGTTCTCCTATTACTCTAACTAATTTTCGCTCTGCCCGGAATCGATGCAGGGATATTATTCGACTGGCCAAGAGTTCTTTCACTAAAAGGAAGTGTGCTGCCCTTCTTGATTCTCCTTCTGATAAAAATTTCTGGCCTCTTGCCAAAAACATCTCAAATAACTTCTGTAAATCTGCCTTTCCCCCTCTTATCCGTTCTGACGGTTCTATTGCTAACACTCCTTCTGAAAAGGCTAATCTCTTTGGTCTTCTTTTTTCATCTAATTCCACCATGGACGATTCCGGCTCCCCTCCTCCTGCTCCATCCCCTCTCAGGTGTCCAATGTCTCTACCTGTCATTACTCATGATCGAGTACATGAGATACTGAGATCTATGAACGTCCGGAAGGCCAGTGGCCCAGATGGCATTCCACCTCGTGTTTTGAAGGAGTGTGCTTCTGAGCTGGCGCCTGTCCTCGTTCAACTCTACTCCCTATGCCTTAATACTAACACTTTTCCTCAATGCTGGAAGCGCGCTTTTATTCAGCCAATCCCAAAAAAAGGTAGCCGCTCTGATCCTTCTAACTATCGTCCTATTGCCTTAACTTGTATACTATCTAAAATCTTTGAAACTCTCCTTAACTCTCATTTCCTCGATCATATAGAATCTCATTCCCTTCTTTCAGATCGTCAGTATGGCTTTCGACGATCGAGATCAACTGGTGATATCCTTTCCTATCTCACTGATCTATGGTCTTCTGCCCTTAAGGATCATGGTGAGTCTTGTGTGGTAGCGCTTGACATATCTAAAGCTTTTGACAGGGTATGGCATGCGTCGCTACTCTCTAAGCTACCTTCCTTTGGATTTTCTCCTTCGCTTTGCTTACTCTTGTCTAGTTTTCTTTCAGATCGTTCCATTTCAGCTCTTGTTGATGGAGCAACCTCTTCCTCCTTTCTTATTAATTGTGGTGTTCCTCAAGGTTCTGTTTTATCTCCAACTTTATTCCTTCTTTTCATCAACGATCTTCTTAGCTGCACTTCTAACTCTGTTCACTCTTATGCCGATGACTCAACTCTCCATTCTTCCACTCATTTTAATTGTGCTCCCTCGTTTATATCTAGAGTTGCCTCTCGTCTACAGCTTTCTGATTCAATTCTTGCCGATTTGGTCGGAATTTCTCAGTGGGGTAACCGTAATCTTGTGAAGTTCAACTCTTTGAAAACTCAACTTCTTCATATCTCCCTCTCTAAAATACCTCCCAACTTTCCTATTCCCTTTGACGGCTCTAATGTCTTACCCGTAAACAACATAAACATTCTAGGACTAAACATAAATAGTGAATTGTCTTGGAGACCTCACATCACATCGGTTGCTAAAATGGCCTCAAAAAAGCTGGGAATTCTGTTCAGATTGCGTGAATTTTTTTTCTTCTGCTCAGATGCTCCAGTTATATAAAGGTCTTATTCGTCCCTGTATGGAATACTGTTCCCACATTTGGGGTGGTTCCGGTTCCACCCTCCTTTTGGATAGAGTTGAAGCTAAGGCTAAGAGGCTTATAAACTGTCCCATACTTTCTGACTCCCTTGACCCTCTTTCTCTGCGTCGTGACGTCGGCGCCCTATCTCTTTTCTATAGGTATTACAACGGCAGGTGCTCGAGTGAATTGACCTCTCGCATTCCTCCACCACTGCGTCGCCCTCGTAATACAAGAGGTGCCTTGTTCTCTCATGAATATTGCGTGAATATTGGAGACTCAAGGATCACTCGTTGTGGTACCTCCTTCTTTCCAGCCACATCTGTTTTGTGGAACTCCTTGCCTTCTTTTATTTATTTTCCCCGCTATATTCAATCTTCCTCTATTTAAATCCCGTGTCTGCGCCCACCTGAGGGAATTGCGTTAGGCAAGGGACAGGGTGGGTTTACTTTCCATTTATTTTAATGTTTTTCTTTATGTAATTTTTTTTTTATTTATTTATTTTTTTTGGCCCCCTCCGTTTGAAAAGGGCATTGCCCGTGAGTGGTGGTATCATGTAAAAAATATATATATATATATATATATATATATATATATATATATATATAGGTTATATATATATATATATATATATATATATATATATATATAAGAGTTAAAGTTATCTATATATAGACATTTATATATATATACAGGGTTTACGAAATAGGGGGACAAATTTGGAGGATATTATCTTTGTACCATTACAAGTGTTTTGTCTTAAATAAAGTTACCTGTAAAGTTCCTCATTTAGTAGGTAAATGAGTTAGGAAGGTGCAAGATGTATGATGTGAATATTTCATTCTCTTTTGAATCGCTTTTATTATTATTATTATTATTATTATTATTATTATTATTATTATTATTATTATTATTATTATTATTATTATTATTATTATTATTATTATTATTATTATTATTATTATTATTATTATTATTATTGTTAGTGATTATTATTAATATTATTATTATTTTATAATAATTATAATTATTATTATTATTATTATTATTATTATTATTATTATTATTATTATTATTATTATTATTATTATTATTATTATTATTATTATTATTATTATTATTATTAGACAAGGTTACAAAAAAAATGTTTGTTCTGATTTTTTCTTTTTTTGTTTTTTACCTGTTTTTTTATGTAGATTCCATATATGTTTTTAAAGGTTTTTCTCTAGCATCGACTGTTTTTGTGTTACGACGGCAGGAAGTATTTATTGGCATCCCATTTTGTATGGTGGTTATTGTTATAAAAAATTTTTTTTTTTTTTTTTGGTTTCTTCTGATTTTATTGTTTTTTATTCAGTTTCTTATGTAGATTTCAAATATGTTTTTAGTTTTTCTCTAGCATCGACTGTTTTTGTGTTACGACGGCAGGAAGTATTTATTGGCATCTATTTTTATATACAAAAAAAAAAAAAAAAAAAAATTGTTTCTTCTGATTTTTTTATTGTTTTTTATTCAGTTTTTTATGCAGATTCCAAATATGTTTTTAGTTTTTCTCTAGTATTTACCATTTTTGTGTTACGACGGCAGGAAGTATATATTGGCATCTCATTTTTTATGGTGGTTACCGTTAAAAAAAAATAAAAATTCTTTTTTGCTTTCTTAATTTTTTTATTCAGTTTTTTATGCAGATTCCAAATATGTTTTTAGTTTTTCTCTAGCATCGACCGTTTTTGTGTTACGATGGCAGGAAGTATTTAACCACAATACAAAATGAGAAGATGCCAATAAATACTTCCTGCCGTCGTAACACAAAAACGGTCGATGCTAGAGAAAAACTAAAAACATATTTGGAATCTGCATAAAAAACTGAATAAAAAACAATAATCAGAACAAACAAAAAAAAATCTTTTTTTGTTACATTGTTATTATTATTATTATTATTATTGATTATTATTATTTTTATTTATTATTTTTATTATTATTATTATTATTTTTATTATTATTATTGTGATTGTTATTATTCTTATTATATTTCTTTGTTATTATTATTCCTGTTCCTATTCGTATTATTACTATTATCATAGTAATATTACTTATCAAATAATTATTGTTATTAAGGCATTAATATTTTTATTAGTAATATTAGGAGTATTATTATGATTCGCATTATTATTTGTATTATTATTGTTATTGCTTGTATCCGTTTCCCGAGTAAATATTGCTCGAATACTATCAACAATATTCCTAGTATTATTCATCCTATCTCTATAATAAGGTGGTACCTATCAAGCAACCTATAGCAGTGTCCAATATTAGAGACAGCAATACCCTGTTCTATAGGTTACTACTTTACGTTGCAGAGTTTCCGTAGCCAACTCGTCACATC
>JABUQX010050510.1:30000-32500 GCA_015478945.1 Trachelipus rathkii
AAAAATAAAACACGAAACGAAAAAAAATGTTTCTTTATTCATAAGACAAGAGAGAGAGAGAGAGAGAGAGAGAGAGAGAGAGAGAGAGAGAGAGAGAGAGAGAGAGAGAGAGAGAGAGAGAGAGAGAGAGAGAGAGAGAGAGAGAGAGAGAGAGAGAGAGAGAGAGAGAGAGAGAGAGAGAGAGAGAAAAAGGAGAGAGAGAGAAATGTTCCCTCATCCCAAATTTCAATTCTGGAAAACTCATCAAAAGCTTCCGAGAAAACATTTTTAAATCCTTCATTCGAAAGAGAACTTGAGGGAAAATGCCTCAAACAAGCTTTTCTTTTTTATTTATGCATTTCTTATTAGTATTTTCGGATTTCTCTTCATTTTTGTAATATAAATTTCCCCTATTGGGCATTACTACTGCTACAACCATTAAGATCAATCGTATTATTACAATAAATAGGATGACTAGATAATAATCCACTCAGAAGAAGCCACCGCTACTCACCACTACTACCACTACCACCACTACTACTACTACCACTACTCACTACTAATACCACTACTACCACCACTAGCATTACTGAACAATAGATCATGCCATTACAACTATCCACCCTGAAGGTCCTAACACTACCGGGTTACTACTCACTACCACTACCCCATGTCTACCACTACTCACTACTACTACTACTACTACTACTACTACTACTACTACTACTACTACTACTACTACTACTACTACTATTACTACTATTACTACTATTATTATTATTATTATTATTATTATTATTATTATTATTATTATTATTATTATTATTATTATTATTATTATTATTATTATTATTATTATTATTATTATTATTATTATTATTATTATATTATTATTATTATTATTATTATTATTATTATTATTATTATTATTATTATTATTATTATTATTATTATTATTATTATTATTATTATTATTATTATTATTATTATTATTCACACTAGATGATATTTACAGCTCTTGCCAGATGTTATTAGCAATTGCTACTACCAAGCGACTATTACTACTACCACATTACTGTAACTACAACACTACTACTACTACTACTCACTACTACTACTACTACTACTACTACTACTACTACTACTACTACTTACTCTAAGATGCTACCAATACTACTATTATTAAATAGTGAAGATACTCGCCACCACTGCTCAACCTGAAGATACTACTACTATTATACTATTCACTAGAAGATACTGACCAATACATCTACTACTATTAATTACTAGTTCATACTGGAAATAAACCGATAGAGAAAACTACTATTACTACTTCCACTCACTAGAAGATACTACCATCGCTACTATCCTCACTAAAGGACACAATTCCCACTACTAGTATCATAAATACTATTATTGTTACTAATATTGTTACTACTATCATAAATACTAATATTGTTACTAATATTTTTGATTAAAATAGTACCAAAAAAAGGTAAGTTCAGATGACTTACGGAAGGGAATTTATCAAAATAAATCCCTGGTTCCAATTTTCATGAAACACAAAAAAATTCATCAAATAGTTAAAAGAAGAAGAAAAAAAAAGTTCGCAACCTCACGGGTTAGCCTTATTCTAGGAAAGGGAACTTTATTGTTACCTAGGATCCCGGCTGGGGATTGAATCCCGGCCCCTGCCTTTGCGACTTGTCGCTCTACCGATAATAAAAAAAGTCGAGAAATATCAAAATACATGGCACACGAACATTTATCGACAAGGGCTGACGCCTTATAAGTGTTGAAGAAATATTAAAATATTTTTGTTCCATACAATCCTTTAAGAAAAAAATGAAAATCATGTGGCACTAAATTTTTTTTTTGCATGGTATGTATATCAATTTAGGAGACATCATAGTTTTTCTATGAGTCCATTTCTCGATTTAATTTTACATTTCGCCTTTCTTACAGCTGGATTTTAACCCATTTCATACAAGTTTCATGCAAAAATCGAAAGGTGTCGTAAGTTAATCAGATCCCCATAAAACATATATTAAACCCGCAATCCTTTTGGTTAATTGAAATTTATTCCGCGATTCCCCCCTTCTTTTGCATATTTATCTTCATTAAAGTTCATTTCAAACATTTTCATAAGTGTACTTACGTGCTGATCCTGCCCCTCGTTTCAACTATATTCTCCTATGCCTCAAATACTAAGCGCTTTCCCTCAGTGTTTGGAAGCGCGCATATGTCCAATATGTTTCCGAAGATAGGTAGCCACTCTGATCTTCTAACTATCACCCTAAAATGCCTTCACTTGTATTGCTCTCTAGGATCTCTGAACCCTTTCTTAACTCTCATTTTCTTAAATCTTTTGGAACTCATTCTCCTCTTTCCGATCAACCAGTTCGGCTTTCGGAGCTCGAGGTCTACTAGCGATATGCTGTAATAACCGATTTTATGGTTTTCCGCCCTTAGGAGCTACTGGCAGACTTGTGTGGTGGCGCTTGATAATATATAATATATA
>JABUQX010050510.1:40000-42855 GCA_015478945.1 Trachelipus rathkii
GATGCTTGAATTTCTGCTAGAGATAATCCTGCTACTACTACTGCTACTACTCACAGTACTACCACCACTACGATTACTATTTACTATAAGATTCAAGTTTCAATACTACTATCATAAATACCAATATTGTTATTAATATTTTCAATTAGAATATTACATAAAAGGAAATGTACAAATGAATTATGGAAGGGATCATGTCACAATAAACCTACTGTCCCAATTTTCATAAAACTTACAGAAAATGGATGATATAGATCGTAAACAATAAAAAAGTTAATAGGAAAGTTCAGAAATACCATAAATAAATGGCACACGAACATTTATCTACATGGGTTGAACGACTTATTTAGTTTACAGGTTACTTACATTAAATTAGGATATATCATAACTTCTCTGTGGGTCATTTTTAGAGTTATTTTTTACGTTTTCCTTCCTTTCAACTGATTTCAGCAATTTCATACAAGTTTCATCAAAATTAACTGGTGTCGTAATTATTTTATATATAAACAAATGCTAAAAATATGAAATATGGAAACCTCGTTTTTTTCCATGGTCATATTTTCGATTTTTTTTTTTTTCTTTATCTTTAAAGCTTCATTTCAAACATTTTAAATATAAAAGTTTCATGAAAATCTAGACGGGTTTATTTTAACTCTTATCTTTATCTACAGAAGTATTTTTTTTTTTTAAATTTCAATTGTATTAATAAATGTCATTATATAATGATTATATAGCTATATATATTATACAAATGTAATGATGACTATTAAAGAGGAGAGAGAGAGAGAGGAGAGAGAGAGGGGACGAGAGAGAGAGAGAGAGAAGAGAGGAGAGAGAGGAGAGAGAGAGAGGAGAGAGAGAGCAGAGAGAGAGAGAGAGAGAGAGAGAGAGAGAGAGAGAGAGAATTTTAATAAGTTGACGCAGAATATATATTATAAAGTAATGATGTAACAATTTTATCTAAGTATGTATGTATGTATGTATGTATGTCCATTTGAGCATCCATAGGTTAGTTTATCAAGAAACGTATTAAAACCTATGAGATTAAAATAAAATATGTTCCGAAAGGGTATTCCTTGCAATGTTAAATACATTATTATTATTATTATATATTAATTATTATATTATTATTATTATTATTATTATTATTAATTATTATTATTATTATTATTATTATTATTTAATTATTATTATTATTATTATTATTATTATTATTATTATTATTATTATTATTATTATTATTATATTATTATTATTATTTTATTATTATTAATTATTAATTATTAATTATTATTATTATTAATTATTATTATTATTATTATTATTATTATTATTATTAATTATTATTATCATTATTATTATTATTATTATTATTATTATTATATTATTATTATTATTATTATATTATTATTTATCTCAATCATTATCAATTATCCTTAATTATTATTCTTATTATTATTATTATCCAAACATTTGATTTTTAGATTTTATCCTCGTTTCTCAGTTACTTATTATTATTATTATTATTATTATTATTATTATTATTATTATTATTATTATTATTATTATTATTATTATTATTATTATTATTATTATTATTATTATTATTTTTGATGTTAAAGTAATGTTATCCCAATAAAATAAAAACTTTTACAATCTTTTGGACCTCTTGAAAACTTTAATCTCTTGTCACATCTCTTCGCACACATACATACATACATACATACATACATACATACATACATACATACATACATACATACATACATACATCAACATACATACATACACTACATTACATACATACATAATCAATACATACATACATACAACATACATACATACACTACATACATACATACTATACCATACAGATACATACATACTACATACATACATACATACATACATACATACATACATACATACATACATACATATATTCATAATGAATATATGTATATTAGGGTGGTCACACAAGCTATAAGGGTGAAATTATTTTTCATTGTATATTCCGGTGGACCCACCTAAAAGTTGCCAATTGTCTACTCTAGAATATGAAATTGGCAAAGTTTCTCGTCAATTGAATAACGTTAACCCGTGCCTCATTGAAGTCAAAGTTTTGAAAAACTGCGAATTTTTGCAAAAAATCGCAGTTTTTCCTTCTTAAAAAGAAAACCATTCGTTCTAGAAACCTAATTCTAGCTTTATTTCATAGGAAATATTGTTTTGAAAATTTACTCTCACATTCGTCTTCTACAGAATCAACGAGTATAAATTGAAGGTAGAAAGGCAAGATTATTTTAATGTGACAATTTAAAATTTTTGTCTTTCTTCTTTGAATTCATGCTCGTTGATGCTGTAGAAGACGAAGGTGAGAGTGAAACTTCAAGGCAACAAAATTTCCCAATAAAATAAGATAAGAATCAGGTTTCTAGGACAAACAATTTTCATTTTATTTAGGAGAACTGCAATTTTTTGAAAAATAATTGCAGGTTTTTCCTCATAAAATGAAAAATATTTGTCCTAGAAAACTAAGTCTTGTCTTATTTTATAGGAAATATTGTTGCCTTGAAGTTTCATTCTCGCTTTCATCTTCTACACTTCTACAGCATCAACTTAACGAGCATGAGTTAACGGAAGAAAGGCAAGATTATTTTAATTGGTCTCATGTCTCATGAAATCACAAGCAGTAAGTTGGTATCATCTAATTGTCAGGTTTTAAACAATTTATTTTATAATATGCGCCAACTGAAATTGAATACCAGAAAAGCTGCAAGACTTACAATACAGGAAGTTCTATATTATTTTTGAAAAAGCTGAGATACCAAATCAGAACATTTAAGTATTTGGTG
>JABUQX010050511.1:0-10000 GCA_015478945.1 Trachelipus rathkii
GGTTAAGTTATAAACATAACCTATGGTGGAGAATACCCGCGGCAATGACTGCGAAATGAACAAAAAGGATGAAGCAGATCGAGTACTGGCTTATACATGTACCCCATTCCGAGATGTACTCAATCACCCAGGTATCGGCTTTATTGTATAATACAAATATTAGTTGATCAGTCAAATACTGTAGGTAATACTAAAGCTCCTTTTTTAAGAGTAGTATATTTTCCCAAAGAGAGTAAAGGTTTTAACGATTTACTGAATGTTCATTTATCCTCCTCTGAATAGATCAAAGATTTTGACTCTGTAACGCATGCATATAAAAGATGTAGAAGGAAATCCCTTCACCTCCTTAACATACGGCGCATTGTTATGCAAACGTTCATGATTAGAAAGAAAACGATGCAGTAATTACAGCGATAATGGAATATATGTATGATAGAGGCGTTAGTCAGATATATTTTTTCATTCATTAACATACTCTACAGCGTAAAGATAGTATAAGAAAGACACTCTTGTAATAATTGACGAAGAAAGGGTATTCAGAGGATCAAAATTGCAGAGGGGGATGGCCTTGGTGGATTTTTTTGCCAAGCTATGGAGAAGTGCAAGGCCTCTACTCAGGAAGGTAGGGAATTATAGGTAAAAAAGCTATAAGAACAGGATTGCATACTATTCAAGATATTGGTGCAGGAAATAATCCTCGTACAGGATTAAAAAGACGTATGTGCCGATGTTTCAGATGAGATGTTGGATGATGTAAGCGCAAAAAGACGTAAAATGTCAGGTCAAGGTCGAGGGACCAAAAAGATTGTCATAAAGAAAAAGCCTAAACTGACAAAACCTCTAAAGAAAAAATTGTATTGATGTATTTGCTAATTTAATTACTAACTGATAACCTTTATACGATGTGTGTATATAAGAGTAAGGTTTTCATGAAATGTTCATGTATACGGCCAGAGCTCGAACATACAAGATGCATTTTATTCATCCTTTCTAGTCCTGAATGTTGTAAGAGTGAATTGGATCTCTTTCCCGTGAATCCTACACAGATCAGTGCGTTAGCGACGTCCAACTTTATGCAGGTATTAATCCTTTGCATTCAATTACCAATACAGATGTTCCTTTAGAGTTCAATATTCCAGGGCACTTCTGATCAATACCTAGATCCCTCTAATGTGTTTTTATATGTAAAAAACGAAATTGACAAAACTGATGGTACAGATCTTCCTTGGGTGAGTGACCATATAGTATATACAGAGTCGAACTTCCTATATACATGTTTCACGTCAGGTTGAGAGTCTATCTTAACGGAACTTCACTAGGAGCGTACGCTGCTAGATTATTACTTATAGAGCTATATAGAGCATTTTTAATCTATTCAGACGACGCTAACAATCTCATCTCCATCATGTGGATTTTTATAGTTTCAAAGATGAACCTGCACATATAGATAAAGCAGCTAAGTCATAAATAATACTTATGAATTTTACGGTCGAGTAAATGGCGATATCTTCTCTCAAGAAAGACTCATGTCTGACGCATCTGTAGATAACTAGAATCATTTTTAAACACGGTCAAGATCCTAAATGTTGCTCTTAAAATTAAACAGTAAACTACTGTACAGCTGGTAAATGTACAGAACTGTTTTCAAAGCTGTTGGAGGCTTATCTCTATGTTGGAAAAGTGAAATTATCACCACAGCGACATTTGGAATTGAAAATTCGCTTTTTGAATACTACAGCAAAGTTCCCTATTAAGAGAGTTGAAACCAAGATATTTGAATTCACTCAAGGATTATCGCAGTATCAAGGTATCCCTAACATCGTGAACTGAAATTTTACCACAGAAAGTAATAATAGGGATTGGTGGAACATAAAGCCTACTCAGGAAATTATAAAAGTCACCCTATAAATTCACACCTTTCGGACTTAGGGGTCTCAGTTTACCTGTGAATGGACTGCCTCACGGACGCTGTTTAGAAATGTTATACAACGGTGCACTATCTCTTGTACTCGCTCTTTCGAGCTTAATAGCAATACTGTTCATGTATGATAGTGGTGACAGGTTTAAAATCTTGAAGAATACGCAAAGAATAGTAATTTATACGCTATGATCTTACTGCGAGACCTTTCAGGCTTGTTAACCGCCTATCGATTTAAACATTTTGAAAAGGGCCCCTTAGGACTAGTTCTCTTTTGGCATCAACTCTACAATCACCATCGATGTAGTTGGTCTATCTGAGGGCTCCTCACTATTGAAATTGACAGAGTACGCAACGTACTTGTGAATTATTAAGATGAATGAAGAGGAAATACAATCGGTGTTTAAAAAATGAACCTCGCTTTTTAGGGTTGTTCGCTATTAACGAAATAAACTCTGTAAAAGTTGGAGAAGGATACCTGCTTCAGATTCAATACATTGCCTCGTCACATCACCTCAACGAGGACATTGGGATTTCCGTTTATAAGAGCGAAAAAACGGCGTCAGTTCACATACTTGGACTTCTTTGCTTAAATTTATATTGAATAAGTCATTATATCCCCTTATTTGTTTAAAAATATAATAATGAAAAGTTGTGTAAAAACTGATGTCTTACCCTGTTCAGACCGCTTATATTCTAATTTGTTGTGGAGTCGCTATTGAATTTATTTCATTTTGGATTTTTTAATAATGTTTTTAAATCCACCCGAGGAGAAGTCTGAAGCTAAACAATTTATCACCAGCACTAGAGAAAAAGTTTTATATAGGTTTCTAATTAGGTAATAAATGCTTTAAAGATGAAAAACGCAATTATAAGACCATTAAAAGGGGTGGTACAATAAGTCTTAATCAAATTCAGTACAATTTTATAAAATTGAATGACCTCATCGTACTATTTTGAAAGAGAAAATTCTTTTATACTTTTACATTGCTATCATATTTTTTTGTTCGCGGACGGAATATTGCGTTGCGGACGCACGCGGGCGGGCGGGTCGCGGGCAAATATTGGCGCCTGCGGGCGCGCGCGGCGGCGGTTACGCGTAATATTGCGCCTGCGGGCGGCCGCGGCGGTTTCGCGGAGGGGCATCACCTGCGGACGCGGACTCGGAACGTTTGCTTTCACTGTCTCAAATCTGAAACATCTTTAGATATTTTTATTTTGTCGTGGGCTATAAGTGTAAGAAAAAGACTAACTCATAGTAGGGAAGCATCCTAGAACTTGGTAATATACCACCAATCGTTCCTCATAATCTTAATAACCTAGGGGTAGACACCCATATTAGGGCTATTCTAGCCTAGGGGAGCTAGAAAAGGCTTGAAAAAATTTGGCACTCAGTGGAACTATGGTGGCGACTCACGTGGCACTGATGTGGCGACGTCACTTTGGCACTCATATGGCACTCACTGTGGCACTCATTGGCACTCAATTGGCACTCCACTTGGCAGCTCACTGGCAGGCTCATCTAATACTCATGAACACTAATAAGAACCAGTCACTAGATAGCTCCTTACGGTGATTTATGGGACCATGCAAAGTTGAACATCAAAAGCTGAACCATCATAATCTGGTATCAAACGATGGCATCATCAAGTGTGTAAGTGCGTATAAGGTCATAGTGTGTATGTATGTGAGTGTGTGTGTGTATAAGTGTCTATGGTGAGTGTAGGGTGTGGCTATGGGTACAATGTTAAGGTGTCTTATGGGTGAGTGCTAAGTGTGTATAAGTGTTATAAGTGTAATAGTGTATAGTAGGAAAATCACATATGAATGTACAGAGAGACATAGTGTGTAATAGGTGTATAGTGTAATGTGTCTATGGGTAAATGTAGTGTCTATGGTTAAATGTAAGTGTCTATGGGTGGAGGTAGTGTGTATAGTGTCATAGTGAATGCGTGTGTATTAGTAGCCTAGCGGGTGTGTGTCATAAGTAGCCTGGCGGGTGTGCGTGTGTGTATATAAGTAGCCTAGTGGTGTGGTGTGTGTGTGTGGATGTGTGTGTTGTGTGTGTGTGTGTGTGCTGTGTGTTGTGTGTGTGTGGTGTGGTGTGTAGGGGTAGGTGTGACACGGGATGGGAAGATAAGTTAGGACAGATCAAACAGGTCAGATACCTACTTGACCTCATGTTAGCATAGTTACCTACCAAAGGCAAGCAGCATGTACCGTAGAGGTGATCAAGATAGATCCTACTAATCCTTAGAACTTTAAAAAATGGTCAATTTTCAGCCCTTGAATAGGCTAAGTCAATGCCGAAAATATCAAGGTCAAAGCGAAATATCAAGGCCAAAACTCAAAGGGGCTAAGCCCTAAAGGGGGGCCAAAAATAGGGGGCAATACGTACGACGGAGGCTTCGCCTCCGTCTGGCTAGCCCAAGGGGCGTCAAAAAGGTCAAGGCTAAAAAAAGGTCAAGGCCAAATAAGGTCAAGGCCAAAAAAGATGTCAAGGCCAAAAAAGGTCAAGGTCAGGTAAAATTTGGGTCAGGAAAACCCTCACCCAAAGAAGGTCAAGGTCAAGGTCGGTCAAGGTCAGTCAAGGACACTAACAATATGGCTCTCCTACTACTCGCGTGGGCAGCGCGCACGCGTGGGCCCGAGGGCATTGCTGACAGCAAACCGCAATCGGCCATGAGGGAACATCAAACCATCATAGTCGAGATTATGATCTTATAAACATATTTTAACACCAATTTTGTATTATTATACAAATATTTAGTATCCCAGCACCGCACCGGAGCCAGAACCGGTGCAGCTGCTAACTCAAACTCTATAGATTCAGACTCCTTTCTCCTTCTTCTATACACTATTCAAATTTCAGCCTTCTACGATCAATTTAATTTTTAGAGGGCAGCGTCCCCCCTTACGGGGGGACGCAGGGGTACGTAATCTGCGGGTCTACGGAGCGAGATTGACGTCGATCGGGCTCAATGGGAATATTAGCCACCGAACTGCCGTTCATTCCGACGCGTCAAAAAGGGCGTAGCGCATATTTCAGGCTACGCTTCTCGGGGAGGTCCCATATATACATCCTAGAGCTTGATGAATTTCGCGTGTAACGAGCTTTACACATACATAGAACATATACCAAGTTTAAAAGCGATACCTCTAATCCTTCCTATCGAAAAGTGTGCTAGCGACGAGACTGTTCTGTAACTACTTTCCTCGACTTTGATTCTGTAACCAGGGTGGAACAGAAGCCCTAGTCACAGTAGAAGCTGTAAAAAGAATCTGAAGCGACAGACCTTTTAAATGCTTTAATCTGGGTTAAATTACTAAATTATTTGAATAAAATAATATTTCATTCGAAACTGGGCAGCCGAACTTTTAACCATTAACGGTTTGCTGTCCAGCTATTAGTTAACGTTAATCGTTAATCTTTAAATCGTTAATTAGCAACGTTAGATTTTTTGTTAACGATTTAACTTTGAAATTTATTTTGAAACCCAATAAGGAACTAATTATTATCCAGTTAAATATCCTTTCCATTTACGTACATCCACTAATTGGAATTTTTAAAACCAATTTTAAAGTCTTTTCTGTCAAGCATTCTGCACGAGACAAGTTAATCCCAAATATTTAGAGTTTTCAAAACTATTCTTGGTAATACATAAAGTGATCAAAGCTATCAACAAATAATGGCATCATTTATCTTTAAAATGAATCAGTCGACAGTTAACGAGTAAACTTGATTCATCATATGAACAGTATCTACTCATTGTTTCAAATTTGGCTAATTTATAGCTAGATCCATCGGACTATTAAATTGTATCTTGCTTATAAAAATTAATTAAATTATTTATGAAAATAAGTTCCAAGATAATTGCAAGTATTAAGACTATTAATAGCAAAATTGATTATTTGCATAATTCATTTCTTTTTGTCGAGCATAATTTGATTGATTATTAAATCAAAATGACTGTTTAAATTTTTTTTAATATTGTAAATTTTTAATCTATTATTAACAATCTTTTTGCTTAGCAAAAATTGATTGATTCAAAAAATCAAAAAGGTTTCCTCATATATATATATATATATATATATATATATATATATATATTATATTAATATGAGTATTATATATATATATATATATACATATAGTATAGTATACTATATATATATATAGTATATATATATATGATATATTATATATATTATATTATTTGCTGCTTCCGGCTCAATTCGTGTAAAGTTGGAAATCCCAAAAGAATATATATATTTTTTTTAATAATTATTTGTTTTTTATTCTGATAATAAAAATTTCTATCTAATATCAATTTTAATTTTTTTGTTGTTGTTAATCTTATTTTTAACTGTGACTCATAATTTACGAATTTTTATGTTATATTTTTTACTCTTTATTCTTGATTCAAAGTCTTAAAGATTACAAAAAGAAGTAAAGCTATGCAATCACATTTTTAGGTTTTATTAAAAATAAAACTATGAAATTGCTCTTTTCAAGTTCTTCAATTTAAAGCAACGAAATTTGTTTCAGACTTATTTCATAGTTATGAGAATTTTAAAATGGTTTAAATATATATAATATATATATATATAAGTATATATAATTATATATATATATTTATATATATATATATATATATATATAATATATATATATTATATCATCACCCACCTTCTTTTCCCCAGGACTGGGGGTAAGGTGCGTCACACTGCACTGGAAGCAGAAAAGTAGTAGAAGAGTATGAGAGAATATGACGCAAGTCGAAAAGAAAGCCCAGCCTTAACACCCCTTTATAGCCCATACAGTGTGAACTCATCGCAGAAAGAACTCCTATATATAGTATATATAGTATATATATATACTACTATTATATTATTACTATAATATAATATATATCATATCATATATATTATATTTATATATATATATATATATATATATATATATCTATATATAATATATTAATATATATATATATATATATATATTATTATATTACCTCTTGACTTAATTGATCTGCAGCGCAAATAAGTACTAGTAGAAAATATGCGTAAACCACCTTTGTTGATTGGAATATCCAATTGATTTCAGGGTCCATTGCAATTGCTGCTATGTTGCAGACGATATTGACCAAAAGTTCGGCAAATATTAGCGAGATTGGAAGCTCAAAGAAGGAGAACAAACGTTCAATCTTTTTCTCAACAGACACAATTGAATATTTAAAAATTTTCAAACGAGATTTTGAAAATATTTGATGGGATGAATGTGATTTAGATATTGCTGAAATTACGTGCGATTTTAAACTTTTAATTTCTTTCCGTAAATCGTAAAGCTTATACCACATGACGTGAACTCCACCAATGAAGAGAAAACAGAAGCTCATCAAATACGGAGTCGTCAATAAGTATAATATCATTTCAGTGAAATTTAACACTCCATCAGTTTTAATATATTTGAAATAAAACGTGTAATGAATAAACCAGTACATGTAAAGAGTAGAGAAGATCAGAATAGAAGGTAGAGTCTCCTTTACAGGTGACGAATCTTTTTGGTACGAGCATATTTTTTTTAATAAATGTAAGAGAGATTTTTCATTGTATTTAGCGAGAAATAATAATAACATGTATAAAGCATACCATGTATTCATTCCTATAAACATAGCTCCGTTTATAATGCTGAAGGCCAGATTATTTACTTTATTCTCTGTCGAATAAATTGAGACGAGCAACGTCATGCAGAAATAATTAATAAGAACTCCAATACTTAGAACAAAAAAGCAGTTCTGGTACAAAACACTTACGAAATTAAAGAAAGAATTTGATTTGTTTTTGTAAAGAGAAAATTTACTTATTCCAAAAATCGATGCAACGAAAAGATAAGTTTCAATCTCAATATTCTTCGACATTTTTATAATTTAAATAGGTTAAGATGACTGAATTACTTCAGCCTTTCAAGTTCAAAGCCTCAGCAAAGATTACCGTCATGCCCTACTGACACAATTTGATATTATGTAAAGTTTCTTTGTTAATAAAACATACAAAGAATCGAAAGAAATAAAGCCCTATTCATGTACTGAAAGTGTATATAAAATAATATATTGATTCTTTTTCTCAATGGAGAACAACACTTATTTAATAATTAAGTATCAAGTTTTTGTCGTTACCGAATTATTATTATTATTATTATTATTATTATTATTATTATTATTATTATTATTATTATTATTATTATTATTATTATTATTATTATTATTATTATTATTATTATTATTATTATTATTATTATTATTATTATTATTATTATTATTATTTCATATTATCATTATATAATTAATATTAAAATCTGATATTCTTATTAATTATTATTATTATTATTATATTATTATTATTATTATTATTATTATTTATTTTATTTTTTTTTATTTATACAAAAACTATGGAAATGCAGGGTGGTGTTGGTGGCTGGTAAGTTTTCAAACTTATAATCACCATTCACGAAAAAAATTATGATAGAAGGGGTTTTTCAGCCCTTTGCCACCAGAGAGAAAATATTCTTGATATTTTCTTCTTTTTTTTTGACTAAACGAGCTTCCTTCCAAGTATTTAGAATTTTAAGTTTTTTAATAACTTTATTTAATTTTGGCATTTCACTCAAAATTAAAAGAAATGTAGTCGAAAGAAATGTTGCTTTCTCCATGTCAGATATTAAATTTTGAAACTTAAAATAAATTCTAAATTTTGAATCCATGTTATAAATAATTTTTTTATATTATCTCGAACTTCAAAATTTCTTGGATGTTTCTCTTCTTAAATTTAATTCTCCAGAGTTTTAATAGTTAAGGTTTCTTTCTCATATATAACCCTTCATGATTTTCCATATTCTTCTGAATCTCTCTTTTAAGGCTTCCCTTTTTCGCCTCCCTTCTAGTTTCCACTGCGTCCATACTCGATGACAGTCGAATCATATTATTATTATTATTATTATTATTATTATTATTATTATTATTATTATTATTATTATTATTATTATTATTATTATTATTATTATGTATTATTATATTAATTTTATTGTTTTATTATTCAGTTATTATTATTATTATTTTATTATTATTATTATATTATTATTATTATTATTATTATTATTATTATTATTATTATTATTATTATTATTATTATTATTATTATTAGAGACGCCATGATAATAAATTGATATTTGATATTTTTATATATATTTAATTTTTGATCTGGGGTGGGGCTTTCGGCCCCCCTCTTTATCATCTCCCTGTCTCCTGCCATGCAGGATGTCCCTCTGGCTTCTCTCGAGGGTCCGTGGTGGATTTTATTTTTGAAATAAAAATGATTCCATAAATTATAATAATGCCACAATAAAGAAATACTGAATTCGTTGTTTTTTTTTTCATGAAAAATTTCCCCCTAAAACGGAGTCAACCTCTTATAAATGTCATATATAATAGTAATAGTATATATATATATATATATATATATATATATACTATATATTATTATATTATTATAATATATATATATATATATAATAATATATCTATTATATATATTATATTATATATTAAATTTTATAAATATATATAAATTATTAATATAATATATATATTAATATATATATATAATATATATTATATATATATATATATATTATATATATATATATTATATATTATATATAATATTATATATATATATATATTTATATATATTATATAGAATATTATACTATATATATATATATATACTATATATATATAATATTTATATATATATATATATATGATATATAATATATTTATATTATATAATTATATATTATTTTTATATATAATATATATTATATAATATATATATATATATATATAATATATATATATATATATATATATTATATATATAGGAGAAGTTTTACTTTCTTACCTATCGGATCAAGAATTTGAAATATGATATTTTGAAATATCGGAAAGACGCAAGAAATGATAAAATACGAAAGGTTTGATTTTAAGTAGTGAAGGCAACTTTGTATGTATAAATATA
>JABUQX010050511.1:15000-19661 GCA_015478945.1 Trachelipus rathkii
AAAAAAATTTAAAGAATGAATTTTGCAAAAAAAAAAAAAATTAATAAATTTTTAATTATTAATAATTGTATAGTTGAATGATAATGACCATTAAAATAGTATTATTCAAAATTGAGATCAAAATTGAGATTAAAAGATATTCAAGTAATAAAAAAAAAATTTGAAAATTCACAACAAGGTGGACAAAGTTAATTGTAACGAAATATGTATGTAAAAGTCATTTTGTGTTAAATCTTTTCATAATAATTAAATAAACTGAGAAAATTCAAGAAGATTATCGATATAGGTGAACTCTTAAAATTCAACAATTCTCAATGAAAAATCTCATTTTAAGAAAAAAGTTTCCTCTAGAACATATATTAATTACTCTGGTCCACACGAGGTCCACCGGGCATATATATATATATTATATACTAATATATATAATATATATAATTATATATAATATATATATAAATATATTATATAGTATATATATGATATATATATATGATATATATATATATATTATATATATATATATATAATAAATATACAAGGAAAAATATATAACAAGTAATTAGTTACGGTTATATTGAATAAAATATTTTGAACAGAATTGAAGACTAAAATTGGTTTGAATTTTACAAATATTTCAAAAGGAACAATTGTGCATATGTAATTGAATAATAATAATATAATGATATATAATAATATATAATATGAATAATAATAATATAATAATAATATAATAATAATTAATAATAATAATTATATAATAATATAATAATATATAATATTATTTTAATACTTAACAGTAGTATTATTATTTATGTTAGTTTTTTCCTTTTGGTCATTCAGTTCTTCAATTTCTATTCTTGAGATGGAAAAAAAATATAGTTGGTGTGTGAAAGAATAGTAAGAGTTTGATATTTCGTCACGAGCCATTCAATCCATAAAACTGAAAGATCATAACGGTTATTAGAAAAAAATTAAAAGGAAATAACCCTTTTGATTGGGAAAAAAAATTTATACATATAATATATAAGATGAGAGGTTGGTATTGAATTTGATAAACAAAGATTTTAAAGTCTGATGGAGCAAAAGGCTAATTACCCAAATCATTCATTCTTTTGAGTTACACAAATTATACAAGTATCCGGTATGCAAGCACACACAACAATACTGAATCTCTCGTGAAACTATAAATGAAGATCTCAGGTGGAAATTTTAGCAATGTAAATCTTGGACAGATTTGTGAAAATTCCAAGTAGCCTTGGTGGATTTGATTTGTGAAAACCAGGAGTGGATTAAGAATCTTCAAGTTCTTAAAAGTTTACTTTACAGCTTTCTCTCACATAATCTTGCAATTATTTGAACATTCATTCAAGTAAATTCATTCACAAATGCATAAAATTATTTAAACACACCCAACTTGGTTATGTTAGAACAATCATTTAGTACATTTAAAATGAATATAATTACAAAATTATTATGCTATATAACTTTATAAATTATAATAGTGAGATGGCTCGACTGGAACTGTAGTAGCTGTTAGAGAAATGATTAAGTAAATACAAAATTTTTGCAATGGATTACTATGATTTATAAAAAAAAAAAAAATTCTTCTCATAATATATCATAGGAATCAGATATGTGGTCATCTTTTAAATCTGCAAGGAGAAAAGATGATATTAAACAAGGAAAAAAAATGAATAATGGTTTCAAAAGTTCTCCTTATAAAGAAAGAAGAAATGAATTGTTAATTTGTAGAACCATTTCATTTTCAGTTGGGTGTATGAAAATCAAGTAAGCAGAAGATAAATGATTTCAAAGAACATTTGTTTAAAAAAATGTTAAAAATTTTAATCATACTAGGAAGATGAAAGTATGAATATGATTAGTGGATCAAATGAGAGACAAGTTCCTATTTTGAAACCAAAAGCAATAAGAATCTATCAAAAGAGTGATGTAGGTTCTTGAAAAGTGTGTACAACAGGAAAAATTTATTTCAATTCTCTGATGTTAAGAATACAATTGTTGTGTACACAGTATTCTTGAAACAATGTGAACAATGAAATATGAAAATTTTCAGTTGTATAAGTGGCTGGCTAAGAATACATAAATTGTGTAAGTATTCTTAGGGATAGAAAAATATTTTCAACTTGTTTAAAAAAAATTGGAAAAAAAAAATAAGAAATGAAACATTGAAAGTTCTGTTTGACAGAGGACACTTGCACAATGGATTCATTTAAAATTTTTGTAGTCATTTAGACAAGTAAACAAATGAAAAATTAAAATTTCAGCCTTGGGTAGAGGACTGAAATGAACTATGCAGTTCAAAAGTGTAAACAATTTTCAACCTTCTAAAGAAAGATCCATTGGTAGTACAATGATTGGGTAGAAAAACAATTAAGAATTTCAATTAATGACAGAGAAGGAATTATTGAAACATTGAAAAGTTAAAGAAAAATGGCACAGAGTCTGTAAAGTCTTTAACATTTAACACATGGAGAGAAAAAAAATTACTGAATGTCAACTACTTTTAATAGAATTCTAGTTAAAAACGGTTGATAGCAATTTGAGTTTTCAGTTTGGGGAAAAAAAATAGAGAAAATAACTTTTAAATCCTTTGTGAATTTAGTTATTGTAAGATCAATTTGTATACCGATATACAGTATAAAGAAATAATTGAGAAAAGTAGTGTTTTACATACTTTACATTTACATAAGTGTACAAATCATGACTGGGACAAGACAAAAACCATGTTTTGTGTGCTAATGTCAAAGTCAGGAAAAAAAAAATTACACTGTGTTTTGAATGACTGTAGCAATAGTAGTTTTGTAAACAATTAAACAATGTTGTTTTATGTACTACTAGGACAATAATAGTCAGAAAATAATTAAACAATGTGATTAGTGGAATTAGTCCCACTGGACAAGAAAAATTGGAATGTAAGTTCCAAGAAATATGATCTAAAAGGAAGTATCATAAATGAATAGTACATTGTGTAAAAGAATATTTGTACATAAAATATGAGTGGTACACAATTACAAATAAATATTTTGAAAAAAAATGCTAGTATATACTCTAAGAATATATGTAAGATGCAAGACATTTACAAAATATTTTAAATTGATGGTATTTGTTTTCTACATAAGTGTTTATGTATAACAAAAAAAATTATAATTGTTTAAAGTAACAAAGGACACATAGTGAATGTAGACAAGCTGTGGGATACATAGGCACTGTGTGATACAAACATTAATACTGAACAATGTAGTAAAGTTCAACAATATGTGAAATATTTACTAAACAATTATTGAAGAATGTTTGAACAACCTATTGTGGTTCATGTACTTTGAAAAAGGTTAATTCAATTATGTGTATGAAATATAGTTATTAACAAGGTAGAAGATATGCCTTACTGCCAAATAATATACAATGTATGTTATTTGTTATATGCATTTAGGTGGTTAGTTTGGTAATACCTGATTGACTATTAGGTCAAGGAAATAAGTTAATAAGTAAGAAATGCACATAAATATTTAAGACTTGATTTTAAAACTACCTTTTGGGGAAAGGTAAAATACAGAAGTCATAAATTACTATCTCAGATGACTGAATTGAGATAGATTGGCAGTGTTCAATTTCAAAGATATGTTATAGACATTTTTGGCAATAAATTTGATTGTTGTCAATAACAAATATTTCTAAGTGAAAATTGTGTGACTAAATGACAAATTTTCAACAGTAGTATGTAAAATAGTATGTTTTGAATACTCAAAGTGAAAACAATTAGAGATTTGTTTAGGACTGATATGAATAAATTTTGTGTGAATGTTGCAACAAAATTTTAGACAAAGTATTATAACAAAGCCATGCTTAGAATACACAAGGAATAACAATTGTGAAATTGCCTTGGCTGCTTGTGAGTTCAAAACAAAACTATGGAGTTTTAGTACAGAAGAAAACAAATGTAGATTTGTTTATGACACCTGTTTATGACATTTGGAAAAAAAAAACTATATGAAAGTTGATTACTGAAGTCATTAAATAATATACTATCTTAGATGGACTCAAGATAGATAACGGTGTCAAAATTATCCATGATATATGGAGAAAAAAAATTTAAAATGTCAAATATGAAAAAGTTATGTTGCTTCATAAATTTCGAACAAAGTTGACATTTGCAAAATTTTGGTATTTTGGTAATGACTAAATTTTCACACAAGTCAAGTAACAAAACAAATTCTGATTTCTGAATACATGTGTGACAGATTAAAAACAATAGGTTGTTTTATGACAGTCAAGAATAAAATTTGTGTGTTTTCAGAACAAAATTTTGAACAATATAAGTGTAACCAAGTAGTTTGGGTACAATAGAGAATTAAAACATGAGTTATGAAACAAACTGGTGGAGTTGGATGCATAGGAAAAAGAAATAAAATATTAAAAGTTTGTTTTAAAACATTATGGCTAAATTGGGTGTGAGAAAAATGTAAACATAATGACGAATTGTAATAATGGAATAATTTTCAAGATATCTTCATAATAATTGATTTAACTCGCATTGAAGAAAATATTAAAATGTTACTCATATTCTAAATTGGAAAGTAAGTAAATCATTATGAAGATGAAACAAAACCTATATTAGGTAAATGGATTGTATTATGTCTTTG
>JABUQX010050512.1:5000-12500 GCA_015478945.1 Trachelipus rathkii
CATCATACCCAACCAATTACGGTTTGTTAAGCTGATTAGTCAATGACTTTGTTTTAAATTCAGATTTTATATCAAATTTTGACTCTTTGGTTTTTGAGAGCAAAGTTGCTTTAATGTTGCCATCTCTGTTTTCTTCTCCATACACTTTTTCTGCAGACTCTGTGACAAATTTGACGCATCTTTCAAAGGCATGGGTTTGGAATGGAAAATTTTAAAAAAAATCAAACTCAGGCAGAGTTTTATCTTGCAGAACTGTCGAAATAGTCCTTGTTGTCAAGCTTTCCATCATTGGAGGGGCGAAAGCTTACATTTTGTCCAATCTATCAAATCACTGTAGTCCGTAGCATCAAAATTTATTGAGGGAGTCATAAAAGTCCTAACAGACTTCCCTGTCAGATTTTGAGTTTTTGCCTTTAGTACCCTCCTGTAACCCAACTCTCGTATGTGTTGTCACTCATCCGCTATCATAACCAACAACATATTCTCTTGGTGACAGAAGAACGCGTTTCTCCCGATTACAGGATCGATGATTCTTTTAATATCGTCTGGCAAATGTCTCGTTGTTTGAACAACCTTAAGGATATGTATAGGACCATATTTCACTGACTGATATTGCTTAATGTCGAACCAGACAGGAGCATATGTCTTCACAATGTAGTTTGCAAGCATCCTGAGTTCGTTTGCAGGATTTGATTGAGAAACGACCGACAGTAAGACCTAGTTTGCACATGTCATCCATTAGGAGTGACTGAGAGGTCCAGGATCTCTTACAGCCAGATCTAGAGCACATTGTCCTGTCTGGATTGCTCTGCCAGTATCCAGAAGGTACTTTTGGTCTATACTAAGATCAATTTTACAGGGTGAGGCAGAACCGATTGAGCAATTTTGAAGAGTTATAAAAATGTAATGGGAGTACATAGAGATGACATGTTATTCTACTCGAGGTTGGGAGTTCTTATCATTTTAATCCTTAAGTTCTGAAAATAATGTCCTCAAGATGGACCCCATCATTAGCAACACACTGATGGAGCCATTCTCTGAAGTTTTGAACAGAACGTTCACACATATAGCGTGGTATTACGTTGACTTCTTCAACAATTCGCTATTTAGCTCTGGTAGGGTGTGAGGGCGACTTTTAAACACCTTTTCTTTCAGATATCCCCACAGAAAGAAATCGCAAATGCTCAAATCAGGTGACTGTGCAGGCCACCCTTCATCACCCTCAGAAAACCAGACGTCCGGGAAACATGCTTCCCAAAACAGTGAGTGAGTTAAGGGCTGTATGAGCTGTAGCCCCATCTTGTTGGAACCACAAGTCCCTTAACCCCAAATCCTCAACAATCTCTTCCATTTTTGGATGCACGAAAGTGTTCAGCATGGTGACATAACGTTCGGAATTTACGGCCACAGTCACTCCTTCCTCCTCAAAGAAGTATGGGCCTATGACACGAAACCGTGATACGGAACACCATACCGTTCGTTTAAGGGAATGTAGTGGCCTTTCCTGGATAACTCGGGGGGGGGGGTTGCTTAATGCCCAGTTGCGGAAATTTTGCTTATTGACATCTCTACACAGGTGAAAATGTGCCTCGTCGCTACTGAAGAAGGCTGCCTCGGGAGGGATCTGTGCAAGCATTTGCGCACACAGATCTACGCGGTTTACATAATCTGTTTGCTTCAACTCCTGAGCCATCATTATTTTATATGGATGAAAATGTAAATCCATATGCAGAATCCTTCTCAAACTGCGGTCGGATATTTCCAAAGCAACAGCATGACGTTGGGCAGAACGACGAGGCGACTGCACTACCGCTGCTCTTACTTGCTCCACATTTTCTGGTATTCTGATGGATCTGCGTCGGCCATGTGTATCTGTTCGTAGTGTACTACCAGTTGACTCTAATTGTCTAACCCAAGACCGAACTGTGTTCGCCTGAGGAACTGGTTGTTACGCGGAATATTGAACCGTCGCCGAAAAGCTCTTTGCGTCGCGATCACAGAATTGTTGTTTTCATAAAACGCCCGCACGGCAAAGCCACGATGCACTCCCGTCCACACCATGTTCGGATACTTTAAAACGGGAATTGTTTGGCGGGAAGAAAATGAGACCGTGAACATTCTGCCTTCCTTCGACTACCCCCCAACAGTGAACCCCAAAAACAGTTCAATGTTCTGCCGCACCTTTTATTTACTTAGATTTTCATCTATTCAATTGCTTCTAAATATATACGGATAATTTATTGCACCAGGCAGTTGTTTGCCGCTTTTCCCAGAAGATAAATCGACGCTGGTCCCGTTGTCTCTCCGAGTCCAAGTATCCAAATAAACGTCTGAGTGATAGCTCGTTAAAATGAAGTAAGCAAGTGAACCATGGCAAAGGGGGCTATATTTTAACCTCTATGTTGCAGATAACACCATTTTCCAACCCTTGTTTGTTGCTGTGTCATCACAACCAATGTCTTTCCGTTCATTAATATCAATATCATTATCTTCCAGGTACTTAAGGATGCAATTGGCTATTTCAATACTGGTTTCACTCGCCGGTGTGACATAACTGACCTATATTGCTCACCAAGATCATGAATCACTCTAATGTCCTCCTCTTTTTTACTCTTCGGTATATTTTAGCTCATTTTTTTTTTATTGAAATATAGTATTATCTTTTCTACCATCAAAGTATATTCCCTTTGCTACTATGGACTGGTTCATATATTGTCCTAAAGCTTGTCGTGTCTTCTGTTTTTCTCTTCTTATCTTGTTTTTATCGATCGATAGCGACAAATCTTTTTAAGAAAGCATTCCAAGATCATACAAAATCCTGGAAGCGATAGCAGCTGTAGCTCTATCAGAAACACCAAATTTATCATTAAGAAAATCAGTAAACGTTAATTTCAACTCCGTTTGAGATGTAGAAGAAACTGAAAAATTAATTTCGCCATCTCTTTTGTGCGGAGATCGAGTTGTTTCCATGTCACAAGTGTCATTGTCAACTGCAACACAGCAGTTTCTCGCAATAATTCTAGTTGCTTTCTCTCCTTTATTTTCTTAAGTATCTATGTTTCTTGTTTATCTAGATTGCCAATGATGGCAATCCTGGTTGTTCGCTGGTCGTATACAAACTTTTTCTCAATAGGTGGGATCTTTTTGTCTTTTCACAATTCCATTCTACAACTACAAGGCAGTTACAGACACCTGCCATTTTCTAACATACACAAGAATATGTCATAGCACACTTACACGCTGCAATATCAAATATCTTTAATTTCGCTTCAGTTACGAATTCTTCAATTTTTGTCTTAAAACTCTCTTTTTCCTGTCTTCGGTTGTCAATTTTCTTAAATTATAATATGCATCATGGTAGACTATAATCATTTGCACAACCCGAGTATGAATCACCACTGGAATGGAGGCTTTCCAATATATTATATATATTTAAGTAGCAACACTATCGGCCATTTTGAAATTGCTTACTCTTTCTTTGGTCAGATGAGAATTCAAATTTTTTATATATTTCTTCAAACAACTTAGTATCACACCCTCATATGTCGGTAGGTTTGTTCCGCTTAGTTCTTAGGCAAACCGAAATTAGAACAACGGTGCGCCTGTCTTGTCACCGTCACCAACACCTTTTCTTGAGTCGCCATCTCATATTTTTCAGAACCACTTAACAAAACAAAGTCACAAGAAAAACACTGAAATGTAGAAAAAATGGGTCATTCACTCACTGCATTGTTGCTTGATTTGTTACTACACTCTAGCTATTTATAGGAATAGCACTGCAACGAGATAATCTCACGCTGCAAGCAGTGTAGCAACTGACAGACACTACAGAGAGAGAGAGACGGAAAGAGTGGGGGAGACTTGTCACGACAGGTTTGTTTGATATGAGCCTTGCTCAATGCTCATGCTTAGTAGATCACATCACGGTCAGAATAGTTGCAATAAGCAAGTTTAATTGCGGTTTAGGATTGCAAACATAAATAACACTCAATGGTTGTCTCAGTTAATAAAATGCTGCGTATATTTGTAAATCGGTAAAACCACGATTTTTCATGAAAGTTCGAAAATATTAGTCCTAATTCGGGAACTCAAAATGAAGCGTGTGATTTTTTAAAAATATTTTTCCTATTATCACGCATCAAAAATTAGAAACCAATAAACGTAGCCTGTATAATTTTAGCGTAAAGGTAAATTTTGGTGATTTAGATATTTTGCTCGAACTGAAGATCCAACGTATGACTTTTTTCATTACTTTTTCTTTGATTAAAATGCAAATACACAATTTTTGAGCCCTATTAGAATTCGATACTCGAAAAATTGATTTTTTCAACCCACTCTAATATATATATATATATATATATATATATATATTATATATATTATATATATATATATATATATTATATATTATATAGGTATATACATAAAATAGATATATATATATATATATATATATATATATATATATATATATATATAATATATAAATATATATATATATATAATATATATATATATATATATATATATATATATATTATAGATTTTTTAACCCATCTCTATATATATATATATATATATATATATATATTTGAGTGGGTTAAAAAGTCGATTTTTCGAGTATATATATATATATATATATATATATATATATATATATATATATATATATATATATATATATATAGTGTGTTTACGAAATAGGGGGACAAATTTGGAGGATATTATCTTTGTACCATTACAAGCGTTTTGTCTTAAATAAAGTTACCTGTAAAGTTCTTCATTTAGTAGATAAATGAGTTAGAAAAGTGCAAGGGGTATGATGTGAATATTGGTGTTTATGTTCCGTAGATGTGACGAGTTGGCTATGGAAACTCTGCAACGTAAAGTAGTAACCTATAGAACAGGGTATTGTTGTCTCTAATATTGGACACTGCTATAGGTTGCTTGATAGGTACCCCCCTTATTATAGAGATAGGATGAATAAAACTAGGAATATGTTGATAGTATCGAGCAATATTACTCTGGTAAAATGGATACAGCAATAACATATAATAATACAAAGAGAATAATGCGAATCATAAAAATAATAATACTCCTAATTATTACTAATAACAAATTATGCCTTAATACAATAATATTGATAAGTAATATTACTATGATAATAGTAATAATACGAATAGGAAGGAATAATAATAACAAAGAAGTATAATAAGAATAATAACAATCACAATAATAATAATATAAAAACAATCACAATAATAATAATAATAACAATAAATAATAATACTAATAATAATAATAATAATAATAATAATAATAATAATAATAATAATAATAATAATAATAATGATAAAATAATAATAATATTAATATTAATCATAATAATAATGATAAAAAAATAATAATAATAATAATAAAAATAATAATAATAATAATAATAATAATATAATAATAATAATAATAATAATAATAATAATAATAATAATAATAATAATAATAATAATAATAATAATAATAATAATAATAATAATAATAATAATAATAATAATAATGCTAATAGTAATAATAAGGATGATAATAATAATTAATAATAAATAATAATAATAATAATAATAATAATAATAATAATATAATTAATAATAATAATAATATATAATAATAACAATAATAATAATAATAATAATGTACTAATAATAATAAAATATTTAATAATAATAATAATAATTGTAAGAAATAATTATTAATATTTAATAAATAATAGTCAATATAATTGTTGTAAGAAAATCATGATAAATAATAATAACCATATCTACGGAAAATAAACACCAATATTCACTTCATACATATCTTGCACCTTCCTTACTCAATTATCTACTAAATGAGGAACTTTACAGGTAACTTTATTTAAGACAAAACGCTTGTAATGGTACAAAGATAATATCCTCCAAATTTGTCCCCCTATTTCGTAAACACCCTGTATATATATATATATATAATATGTATATAGATATAACTCAGCAATGTATATATATATATATACTATATATATATATATATATATATATATATATAATATATATATATATATTATATATATATATATATATATATATATTATCGTCATAAATAACGCACCACCTTTGGTAATGTTCACTACGCAGGAACGGGAAGCTAGTAGCCCATGAAAACCCCACACTAACACAACGAGAAGCATCAGTGTAACTATCGTTAACCACCCCTCAGAGAATTCGCTGCAGTATTGGGGCCGTCACCGCGATAAATTTAGGAAACCATAAACCACGTAACTAGACCTGGGAGATATGGGGGTTGGTTATCAGGGTTGTGGAGTCGGTTCAAAAATTTTCCGACTCCGACTCCACCCTCTTCAAAATTACCGTCTCCAACCCGACTCCGACTCCGACTCCGACCTCTTGAAAAATTTACCGGACTCCGACTCGATCGTCCGACTCCGCACTCCGACTCCGACTCCGACTCCAACTCCGACTCCAACTCCGACTCCACCCTATTGAAAATTACCGACTTTGACTTCGACTCCAACTCCGACTCCACCGTCTTCAAAATTACCGACTCCGACTCCGACTCCGACTCCACCCTTTTCAAATTGCCGACTCCGACTCCGAATCCGACTCCACTCTCTTCAAAACTACCGACTCCCCGACTCCGTGACTCCGACTCCGACTCCGACTCCACAACCCTGTTGGTTATGTCGGGGGTATGATCGAGGTAGAGATCATTCACGTACGAAGCTACTCCGATAAGCATGGAGAGGATAGTGCGTCAACTGTCAAGAAATCAACGGTTGCAGATAACAACACTCCACGCCGAAGGACAGGTACCGGGCACTTGGTCGACGGTTCGGTGTAGCACACACAACGATTGCACGGGTGGTTCAACGGTACCAGGAAACCCTGACACATGATCGCCGGCGAGGACAAGGTAGGCCCAGGGCCACGACACCCGTGGAAGACCGATTTATACGTCTGCGTGCATTACGAGAGCGCCACACAACGGCACGACATCTGCAGATACAGCTGGCAGAGGTACACGGCACCAGGGTGAGTGACAATACAGTGCGTCGACGCCTTGCGGAACATAATTACTGGCCCCGGAGGCCTGCCATAGGTCCACCGCACACCACGGCACATCGAAGGGCGCGACTGGCATTTGCCAGAGAACACATCCATTGGACGGTCGACGATTGGGCAAATGTGCTCTTTACGGACGAGTCGAGAGTGTCTCTGTACGCCTCGGACAGGCGTGCTAGAGTATACCGACGACCGACGGAGAGGTTCGCGCAATAGCTGGCGAAGGTACACGGCACCAGGGTGAGTGACAATACAGTGCGTCGACGCCTTGCGGAACATAATTACCGGCCCCGGAGGCCTGCCATAGGTCCACCGCACACCACGGCACATCGAAGGACGCGACTGGCATTTGCCCGAGAACACATCCATTGGACGGTCGACGATTGGTGCT
>JABUQX010050512.1:17500-27500 GCA_015478945.1 Trachelipus rathkii
ACAACACAATGAAAAGGTTGCTAGAAATAGAGAAATTCTTCGCAGGTTAATAGATGCGGTCATATTCTTAGGCTGTCAAGAATTATCTTTTAGGGGCCATAATGAAACAAATGAATCAAATAATCGTGGAAATTATGTAGAACTTCTGCAGTTGATGAGCCGGTATGATGAAAAATTAGCAAATCACCTATCAACAGCGACAATTTTCTCTGGAGTTTCGAACAGAATTCAAAATGATTTAATTGAATCAATTCAAAATGTAATTCTTAGCAGGGATGGCACGAAAAAAATCAAATAAAAAATTCATTGCAATTCTCTTAGACGAGACATCAGACGTATCAAATATTTCACAGTTATCTACTGTTTTACGATACCTTACAAAAGAAAACGAAATAGTAGAAAGATTCCTTGGTTTTACAGACGTAAGTCTTGACCGCTCGGCAGATGCTTTAGCTCAACATGTTTTTCGCTGCATAGAAAATATTAAAGGTGAAAGTAAATTAATTTCTCAAACCTATGATGGAGCCGCTACCATGTCAGGCCATCTTCATGGTTTACAAAGTAAGGTAAAGGAAAAGTATCCATCTGCAGTTTTTGTACATTGTTGTGCACATGTGTTGAATTTAGTTTTATCTCAAGCATGTGGAAGTATAAAGGAATGTAAGTTATTTTTCACGGTTTTAAGTGGTTTAGGAAGTTTTTTTGCTAAATCGCCTAAAAGGACAAGTGCACTTGATGCTATAGTTAAAAGAAGGTTTCCAAAAACCGCACCAACTAGATGGAATTACAGTTCTCGCTTAGTTCATACTGCCAAAGAAAATAGATCTTTATTGATTGAGTTATTTGATGAAATAATTGATAATGTAGAGAAATGGGATGGAATAACTATCAATTCCGCAATTGGATTCAAGCACAAATTAGGTGATTTTAAATTTATTTTTCTACTTGAAACATTTAGTGAAATATTTTCCTTTACTGATGTTTTATTTAATGTCCTTCAGTCAAAAAGTTTGGATATTACTTATTGTGCTAATGAAGTTAGGAAAACTACTAAATTGATTGAGGAAAAACAAGATCTTTTCTCTAAAATATATGACAATGTTAAAGGAAATTTTCCATCAGAAACACATCATGATTACTATAGAAATCTATATAATAACATCATTCAAACAGTTGTGAATCAACTAAGAGTCAGATTTAAATCTCTGGAAGATCTTGTTTTTATAGAACTATTAAACAGTCATAATTTTAAACAATACGCAAAAGATTTTCCTAAGAAACCTTTCGAGTCTCTAAGCATAATTTACGGAAGCCATTTTGACAAAATTCGACTGCAGAACGAATTGATAGTTGTGTATTCTTCGGATGATTTTAGAAATAAAAGTATTGTACAACTAATAAAACACTTCCAAGACAATGAACTTTATGAAGTTATGCCTGAATTTTTTAAACTTTGCCAGCTCATTGCTACGATACCATCTACAACAGCAACAGTAGAAAGAAGCTTTTCTGCATTGAAAAGAATTAAAGTATATCAGAGGAATACAACAAGCGAAACTCGATTGTCAAGTATTTCAATGATGTCAATAGAAAGGAACCTTCTCTTGAAGTTAAGAAATTCAGAAGATTTTTATGAAAGAATTATAAAAGAATTCATAAAAAAGGAAAGGAGGATGGATTATATATTCAAATAAGGTAAGTACATAATTTAATCTAAAATATATATATATATATATATATATAATATAGTTATATATAGATATATATATATATATATTATATATATATATATATAATATATATAATATATATATATATATATATAATATATATATTGCAATGACCGTATTTTTTTTTTTTTTTATGGGGGATTTCCCCAGCTTCATGGAGAAAACGCCACTGATATATATATATATATAAATATATATATTATATATATAATATATATATATATATATATACTAATATATATATATATATATATATAATATAATATATATAATATATATTATATATAAATTATATATATTATATATATATATATATATTATATATATATATATGCGCGTGCGTTAGGCTAGGTTTATGGCAACATACAGTATATCGATACAGGTTACGTCTAGATATCCGGCAAAGTAAAGCCCTGCAGCCCGACGCAGACGTCAGTAAAAGGCTGTGCTATTTTCGCTTACACCCCTCTTCGGAGTACCCGCAATCTCTCTCCCCCCGAGATGGGTCAACATGCATTCTCTCGGGGTGATCTCCTCGAAGTAGTTCGTCGGGCTCCTTTCGATGAAAATCTGATCGTGGATTATGTATGCGTGAAGAGATTGCGCCGAATTTGATGTTGTTTGAGAGAAGGGCGACATCAGTGCGCAAGCTCTTTCGCTCACCCCCATCGCACAAGTATCCCAACGCATGAGAGCCTACAGTGTAAGCCTATACTGAACAACCTGTGTTCATATAAACATCAAACCATGGTAAGTATGATAGTTAGTTTCTTTGTAGGGTATAAGGGAGTAGGTTACGCTTTTTGATGTTGTGAATTGTGATAGTTACTCTACTGCACTCATTAAAGCAGTGTCCTTTGTTAATTGATCGCTTTGATGTTTATTTGTACGTAAGGTATGTTTATGTTCTTAGTTTAGGTGATATTATTTTATATTTATGTTTATTAATACATTCTTTATAATTATTATAACTTCACCTACTTCACTACTACCTCGACTACTACTACAACTACTAGCTACTAATAATAATAAAATCAATAATAATAATAATAACTCATCCTATTTCAATAATAATAATCATAATAATCATTAATAATAATAATAATTAATTGATAATAAGGGTCTTAGGTAAATTGATGGAATGTGATACAACGATATATTGCACTAACCATGTATTTATTTATAAATAAGTATGTCAAAATATACATGAGCTAAACACATTAGAGTATACTCACACATTTTTCTAAAATAGCATTTGAATGGAAACTAGTTTGTAGGATTGAAGCTCGAAAACACATGTTATATATGTTATTTACCCGTTTGTCAGCGTCTATTCAAGATACTCTCTTAACTAATGTATAATATATACTCTTATAAAATAGAGAGGAGAGTCACAATAACACACTATAGTAGGTTATTAAAAAGAAAATATATATATTTTATATATATTTATATTAATATTTACTATATATATAATCTTATAATTATATACTATAATATATATACCACTGATATACACTTTAATATATGCCTATTATATTATATAATAATATATATATATAATATATATATACATTATAATATATAATATTATATATAATATATATATAATAATATATATATATTATATATATCAGATCTATTGTATTAAAATATAATATATGACTAAATAACTATAGAGCTATATAATAGCGAGATAGGTTTATAAAAAGAGAGAGAGAGAGGAGAGAGAGAGAGAGAAGAGAGAGAGAGAGAGAGAGAGAGGAGAGAGAGATTAGGTACATATTTATTTATTGTTAACGTTGCTTATCGTAAAAGTAAGTTAGAAAGGTTATAGCTTTTAGAGAATTTATTTTGAATTGTTTACTTTAGATCTATGGTTAGGTTATGTTAGATAATTTTTGACTTTTTAGGTTAATCAGGTAGAATTAGGAAGTTAGGTTTGGTGAGGTTAGGATTAGTTTAGGTTAGAGGTTAGGCTCAAGTTAGATTAGGTTAGGTTTAGTTGTAGTTGGTGGACTAATTTAATATCACGTATATATTAAGTATTTTTTAAAGAATAATTCCAATTTTTTCAAGGTATGTAGCGAATCTCCTATGTATTGCGCGTGATGGAAACGAGCTGCGCCTATGATATATATGTATAAAACATTTAACCTGGAAGCCAATATAATAAGTCAAAAGATTGTTGGAGTCATGCATATAAAATATAATTCCGCGACACGTCGTCTACTTGATGGTATTATATGGATTTTGAGTATAGGGATCCTAGCACTCATGATTTTTGCCGTAATCAGTAATAGTTGATGGACTAGCGGCATAGAGTTGGTACAATTTTATCCATTAATACCTTTCAGTGAATTAATCCAAAATTTTCGAAAGATAAATATCAATAATATAATATATATAAGCGATACAAAATATATATACACCTTTCACATAATATATAATATATTATATATAATATATATATATTTATATATAATATTTTCACTTATATATATATATATAGCATCGACACTAGTAAGAGATATGCATCAGTTCGAGACTGTTAAATTAGTTATATATTATACATATATATTATAATATATATATATCCGTATATAAATATATATATATATATTATATATATATATATATATATATATATATATTATATTATATATATTATATATATATAATATATGAATATTGTTATTTATAATATATATTTTAAAGGTAATAACTATATATATATAACAAGAATATATACCGTAATAGATATACGAAAATAAGTTATTTTTATCAAATGATTATTATTATTATATATATAGGTATTAGTATATATATATATATATTATATATATATATATATACTATTATTATATATCATATTATATATATATATTATATATATATATATATAATAGATATATAATATATATATATATATATAATATAATATATTATAATACCTTATATATATATAATACTTATATAATAGTATATATAATATATATATATATATATAGAGTATATATATTTTTTGATTTATAAATATATATAATTTTACAAATAATGAGTTTATATATATATATATTTATTTACCCCTCTTGCATATTCAATATAATCATATTATATCTTATATTCATTATTATATATATCACATACTACTATTTTATATACTATGATATTACACAATATATAGTAGTAATATATGTGTGTGTTGTGGTGTGTATGTGTGTATTGTGTGTGTGTGTGTGTGTGTGTGTGGTGGTGTGTGGTGTGTGTGTGTGTGTGAAGCTTAATTTTTTTCAAATTGATACTTTTTTGTAGTATTATTGTATAAATTTATTCTTCAGTATAAATAAAGAAAGAAATTAAATTAGGCCAGACCTTCGTATTTTCCCTCTATTTATCAGATATTTTTTTTGTTTTCTACAAATTAATTAAGATTATCGATCGCATTCCAAAACTCTAACCTAAGATCCAATAATAATAATAAAGTAAATAACATAATAAATATAAATAATAAGTAATAATAATAATAATCAATAAATAATATAATGAATAATAAATGATAATAATAATAATAATAAATTAATAATTATAATAATAATAATCAATAATAATAATAATAATAATATCAATCATTCAATAATAATATAATAATATAATAATAATAATAATAATAATAATAATAATAATAATAATAATAATAATAATAATAATAATAAAATAGAATAATAATAATAATAAAATAGAATAATAATAATAAAATAAAATAATAATAAAAATAATAATAATTTCAAAATTATATTATTCTTGATTATAAAATAATAATAATATGTCCTATAGAAAGCTTGAGATTGTTATACTTTTTTAATGTCGGCAGTTTATTCACGCTTAATGTATGACTGGTATGCTATGGTACTATATGTTTTTAGATCTGGAAATTTATGTTAGCGTTTATTCGTTGATCTGTATGATCGATAGGTTATTTTTATGATGTTTGAACAGTGAATTTAGCTAATGTCCAATGTTTTATTATCATAGTCAAAATTATGGTTATGATAATTGATATATGGCCTAAGACACCTTCTTCGATGATATTGGAAGAACTCAATTCATTAGCTCACGATTCTGGTATGCTATATGATAGATAGTTTGTGATACATTCTAATGAGTTAAGGCTTGCCATATTTCATGTTTAGTTGAGTAATGACTGCTCTTAAGATGTCGTGTCACCTTGGTATGATATTGCTATTGTGATAAAGCAGGGATCACGATGGTGAGTTATCTGCTCTAATGAGGGCTAGGTTGAGAAACTTATCAGTGTGTCCAGATGTAAATGTCTTTATTCGAGTTCCAAATTCTATGTATCGGATTGTATTGGTTTATTCCAGCAAAGCAGCCGCTTGATACTATGTGTAAATCAGATATATCGTTTAGGTTTCTTAATTAGGGCTATGTTTTGTTAATTTCCTGCTACGTTTGTTAAATAAATTAGTCACAATGTCGAAAGTTAACATACGAATTTTTTTAGAGAAATGATAAGTTTCCTAAGATATTACTTTTTTTTTCACCAGCTCGCCAATTATTCTACTTGGCTCGAATGAAACTCGTGTTAGAAACGTGATTGCTTAGGTTTACGTTTTGCTGAGTAATCATGGTTATTGTGCCTTGCTCCCGCAGACACTATTTCCAGCTATATCTACGTTTATTGCATCCAGTTCAAAATGATGTTCATAGTTGATCTTATAGCATATATGACAGCTTCTTGTATGAAGGATAAGTATACAAATTCATACGGAGCAGTTTCAAAGATGACTGGGAGTATCTTTAGATAGGTTGGTCAGTTGTTAAGTGGATTTGTTAGGATAATCCTGCTTTAGCTGTTTCTGATTCTGTGGAAAAGGGTGATGCATTGAGTTTTGTATGTCCTGTTCGCTACTTTACCTTTGATAAGTAGGGAACTTTGTGAAAGTTAGCAGATTAATCATACGTGAGGATATGTAGATTGTCGTTGTTATCGTTGTAATTCTTAGTTCAGGTTACTCGATTATGAATTAGCTTCTATTGATGTGAAAAACTTGTTAGCTTACGCATATATCGGTGGTACTGTATGATAATTATAGGTCAAGGTTATGAGTTAATCTCATTGTTTTAAAACTATTAAAATTATGATTTAAGGTAATAACTCAACAATGATTGTTAACAGATATGATTTGAAAAAGTGTGAACAGGTTTCGTTTTACTGCAATGTTAGTTACTTTACTGTTGTTAAGTATGGAACTTTGGTTAAGTTGCTGTTTATTTCGTGCGTAAAATTGCTATGATAGGTTATCGTCGTTGTAAGATTAAAATTTATTATCTTAAGAGATTCAGGTTATGATATGGAAACCTCATTGTTACGTTAGCATATAATTCGTTGATTAGTATGATAATAAACGTGATTTTATGTAATGTTTCTCCAAAATGATACTCGAATGTGACATGAAGCAATAGATCAGTAGATCAATAGATCGTAGAATGTTGGGAGAAGGGGGTGGAGGGGAGGGGAGGGTAGCTTGATTTATTGATTTACTTATTTAAAATCAGTAAGCTATTACACTTTACTAACTTAATAATTTTATTCAAAACATAGAACTTATCTTTATGTTATGCTTGGATAAAACTTTGTTATTTTTAATCTGTTATTCGTTTGGATAAAATTTGATATTATGTTTGCCAATGTTTAATTAGTCGGGCTGATTAGGTAGTAGGTTAGGCTATATGGTTATTGTATGAATTTTTGTTAAAATATTACTATTTAATTAATGTAAAAACTTTGTTACGTTAACATATATTCGTTGGTCAGTATGATAATTAGACAGGGTTATGATAAATTTTTGTTAAATATTACCATGTGAATGTAAATTTAACATTATGTTAGAGATATGCTTGAAAACGTGTGAATAGGTTACGTTTTGTACGCTGTGTTAGTTACTTTACTGTTGTTAACGTATGGAACTATTGTTAAATGGTTAGTTGATTTATTCGTGGCATTAAGGTGTGTTAGGTTTTGTCGTTGTGGCATTATGTTCTTAGTTCCGTATGATGCTATGTTTAGCTTTAATTAATGTGACAAACTTTGTTTACGCTTTAGCATATATTTACGATGGTTAGTATATAAAAGAACTTATTTTTATGCTATGTTTATCCACAAAATGATAGTTGAAAAATGTGACCTGAATCAATAATCTGGAAGGGGTGGGAGGGGGGGGAGGGAATGGGTGCCTGGCGGTGGTTTGATTTTCGTGAATTTACTGCTTTAGATCAGTAACTATTACACTTTACTAATGATATTTTATTCAAGAACTTATATTTATTTTTTTATATTTGGATAAAACTTTGTTATGTTATGTCAATTATTCGGTGGGAATTATGATAGTTAGGTAAGGTTAATAAAATTTTTGTAAATATTACTATGTTAATGTAAAAAACTTTTGTTACTGTATATATAATATATTCGTTGTGTCTGTATGATATTAGACAAGGTTTTATGATAAATTTTTGTAAATATTACCATACTAATGTAAAATTAACATTGGTATGGTTAGATATGCTTGACAAAGTGTGAATATTGTTACGTTTTGTAACGCTGTTGTTAGTTACTTTACGTGTTGTTAAGTGTGGAACTTTGTTAATGTTAACAGTTTATTCGTAACTTAAGGTGTATGTTAGTAATTTTGGTCGTTGTTACATTATTAATTCTTAGTTTCAAGGTGATGCTATGTTAGCTTTATTGTTGTGAAAACTTTATTGCTACGTTAGCAGTATTCGTTGGTCAGTGTAATAAAGAACTTGGATTTTATGTTATGTTTACCGAAAATGATACTCAAATGTGACCTGAAAACAATAGATCAATAGATCATCCGGAATGCTGACGAAGGGGAGAGTGGAGGGTTGGAGGGAGTGGTGGTTTGATTTACTGACGTACTGCTTTAGGGTATGTAAAAGTGCAAATTTTTTAAGTTATAAACATGAAAAGAATAAAAAATTTAGGAAAAACAAAAATGATTTAAACAATAAAAGTTGTGTGTTATGTTATACAAAATATGACTTGAATTAATAGATCAATAGATCATAGATGGGGTTGGAGAGGGTGGGTTGGGTGGTTTGATTTACTGATTTTTAATCATAAAGATTAATAACACTGTTGTAGAGTGTAAAAACGTAATTTTTTTACGTTATAAACATGAAAAGCATAAAAGTTTTAGTAAAAACAAAATGTTTTAATCAAATAAAACAAAAGTAAATTTAAAAAAAATAAATAAAAATAATAAAAATTTGAAAATAAATTAAAAAAAAATTAAATTGAAAACAAAAATTAAACACAAAGAATAAATGTAAAATGAAAACTTATAATATAAAAATAGCAAGCAATATATTTTAGTTGACGTTTATAAAAAGAAAACGAGATTTTGAAAATAGAAATGTCATAAGATAATTCATATGTCTACTAACTCAGCACCGCACCGGCTGCAGCACCGGTGCCGGTGTCAACTCTGTCTCCTTCTCAGTCTCCTTCCTCCATCTTTCCTCCTTCCTTCTTCCTTCCTCCATCTTCTTCTGTTTTGCGCTCTTTGCATTTGTTCTGGAGACCCCCTGCCGGGGGGTCCCCAGACACCCTTTACGAACTTACAACCCTCATATTCAAGTTCTACGACCTTATAAACATATATTTTTATACCAATACGGAACAAACGAATGTTTAGCTGTAACTCAAGCACCGCAACCGGCAACTCCGGCTCCAACGGACCGGTGCGTTGTCAACTCCAACTCCTTCGACTCAGACTCCTTTCCGACTCCTTCCTTCTCTGACTCCGACTTTTCGACCCTCCCTTTTCTCCTTTCCCCCCCTTTTCCCCCTTTTCCACTTTCTTATGAATTTCGTCCATTTTTTCTGGGAGACACCCAATACGAACGTATAACCATCATATTCGAGATATACGGGTTCGATAACATATATAAGGACACCAATACAGAATTTTTATACAAATAATTACTAACTCGGCACCATACCGGAGCCAGTACCGGTGCCATTGTCAAGTCCGACTCCTCTGACTCAGATTCCTTCCTTCTCTGACTCCGACTCCTTTCTCCAACTTATTTTATGCATTTCGTCCATTTTCTTCTTTGGAGTCCCCTCTGGGGGGTCCCCTGACACCCTTTAAGAACTTACAACCATCATATTCGAGATCTACGGGTTCGATAACATATATAAAGACAAATTTTGTATAATTATA